>JANHGB010011942.1:0-57960 GCA_026283785.1 Coracopsis vasa | reverse complement strand
AATACACGGAACGGGGCGCCCCCCCCCCCCCCCCCCCCCCCAAACCAACAACCCACTTTTGCAAGATATCCATTTTTTCAATTCATGATCTATATCTTCATTCACCATCAGTGTCTCAACTCTTGTCTGTGTTAACCCATGATATACCATGAAGTGTAACAGAGACTGGGAAGAGGGAAGAGGTGAAAGTAAGAGCACACAGGCATAGCACTTCAGCTCTGACAGCTACAAGAGGATCTTTATGCTATAAGACCAGTTTGTTGCTCAGGAATCCTGGGGCACACAAATCTGTGCTTTGGCCATGTGCAGATATTTAAGCTATTAGTGTCCAGGTGGCTCTGAATGGGAAAGTTTCCATCCACCACACCTCAGTCAAGCAAAAACCTGAGAGAATTGGTAGATTCTGAGTCTATAAAATAGTAAGCTATTTACAGTTTCTGTCAGAATAATATGCAACTATTAACGGTTACTTTATTTAGGAGACAAGAGGGTTTTTCTGTGACTGAGGTACTGCATCTGTAGTAGATTGGCATTAAAGAAGAGAACAAGTAGAAACAGCAGTTCTCATGGAAGAGTTTCCAGCTATGGTCTCTCTGGTAAGACAGCAGATTTAATGCAGAATATAAAATTTTTTTACAGGGGCCATCTCCCTGATTATGGTTTGACAATAACATTTGTGTTCCAAACTAAGCCACCAAAAATTGCTATAGGCCTTGAAAACCAATGAGGCTATGCTGATTTAGACCGGCTAAGGAGCTAGCGCTGCACTTTCAAATCAACCCTTAGCATTTATGAAAGGACACACACACCACCCCCCTAAAATTAAAACTTAGTATTTCTATCCATCAAACAGCTCTGTGCAGTTAAAGGAAGCACTTGACTTCTTATAAATTGCTAAACAATTGTGGTTTCTCAACTCAGGATTTTTTTTTCCGAGAGGCTAACAAATAGGGTGAACTCTGTTTCCTAGGTTCGACTTCATGGTGTTGGAAGCACGAAAGGCATGTCACTGTTCACAAAAAACTTTTACATGCACATTGTAATTTATACTTAAGATTTATTCCTGCTGTCCTCAATGAGATTCTGTATTCACTGCAAATTTCAGCTTCTATGATAGAGCATGATGATCTCCTGGTGCAAATACTGGTGTTTCACCTAAATGCTGATTATAGGGAAAAGAGCTCAACTGCCTTTACTCCATCCTTCTTTGTGATCATACATAAAGCTCAGTGCCTCCATTTCCTTTCCTGCCCTTTGACTTCCTTTTAGTCTGTGAATTCTAGAGCAAAAATCATCTCTTCTACTCTTTACAAAGTATGTGGTAATATTGCCAGGGTTCTAAGACCCTCTGTCTCCTGGCCTCAGAGCTGCATTTGAACGAAGGCTCTTCCTTTGGAGGATGCCCAAGTGAAGCTGTAGGTCTGCCTGTGCCTGGCATTGCACCTTTCTCATCCTGACTGCTGATCCTGGCCTGGATAGTCCTGGACTCTCAGCTTACCTGGTCACTGCTACCAGATTGGCTCTGCTCATCTTGTTGTGGGACTAGCCCCTTGTTGGAGAGTCCCCTGCCTGGCTGCCTTGCTGCACCCTTGGCTTCCAGCTCCACTGGCCCTGTGGAGAATCCCACTCTTGCTACTCTTAAAAAAACAGTGGTTTCCTAGAGAGCTTCCAACATGTTAAGTTTTGCTTAAAAAGAAACAAACACCCCAAAACCCCCAAAACAACCCAAAACTTCACAGAAGGAAAAAATAAAAAAATCTTTAATTCAAACTTGTTTCCATTAATGTGCTTGATGTAATAAAACTCCACTGCAAAAATTCTTCACTTCTGAGATTGAAACCAAAATTACTAACAACAATTTTTTTTTTCCACACATCTTGCATATGGAGACTCAGTTTTGTCACTGTGCTCTACAGTTTTTTCACTGTGCTCTACCACATGAGGGACTTCCCCTTGGCTGTCCAACATCTGAACTAAAGAGCAACTTGCTTCTTAGATTGGATTAATTTCTGACATCTAATATTTGCCTAACTTTTCCATCAATTTCAGACCCATATAGCACAAATATCTACCTCATCTATTGTCCAAGGCTTCCTTTGCAATCTGTGGGGAAAACAAGTACATCTAAGACACACGTCATCTCATACTACAGTGGACTTTTAATAGAGGAGAGCTGTATCAAGTCCCTAAATCTGCATTTAATGAAAGGTAACCATTGAGATGCATGCATCTACACTATGGATGGTAATGAAGGAATCAGCTCATCTACTGATAAACTGGGGGTAAGAGAACAGATTTAATGCATAGGAACTTCACCTAGGTCCTAACAGGAGTTCTGGTCTCCAGAAAGAAGCAGAACAAACAGATGAACTTGACTACTGTATCTCAGATAACCAGTCTCTTTCTTTTCTCCTAAAAGCAAAAGCTTCTCAGCATATGGCAGGGTGTAATGAAAATGACTTTTAAAACCTTTATTTCGTCATAAAATTAAATTCTATTTTGTGATCACAGAGAGCCTCTAAGCACCAATTCCATGAAAAAAAAAAAAAAAAAAAGAACGGTCAAGCTATAATAAAATGATGGAATTTTCAACCACACGGCATAGCTCTGAAATACAGATTTCCATTAACAGATGGCATAATCTAGGAAGACGTTGAACTTAACTGCTCTCATACTCAGGATGCTTAAATTAAAGATAAACCAATGGACTAAACTGCAAATCTACAAGTGTTGCAATATTTGTTTGATGAGAAACTCAGACTAAACTGTATTTAACATTACTTAAGAAGCCAGAAATTAAAATTGTTCTGGCCTCAGTTATAAGGAAAACAGAAGGCTTCCTTTTTTAGCCAAAACATTTTGGATCATGTTTTTGTGCTGTAGTCACAAAAAGCTTTTAATTCTGTAAAATATTTTGGAACACAGTTTACATGGAAGAATATTCCAAATCAACTAATAACATACTGAATATATCGCTGACCTTCAACTCACAAGTTCTCAGGGTCCTTTTGGTGGGAGGTTGTTTGGTTGGGAGGTTGTTTTGTTGGTATGTTGTTTTGGTTTTTTCCTTCATTTTGCCTGATAGCAAAATAAGCATTAGAATGGAGAGTAGAAACGTAGCTGCAATGTGCCAAAGCTTGAAGTTTATATCCAGCCCCTCCTGAATGGAGTAATCTGTGACTTTTGGAAGGAGGAACATTTTTAAAATAAAAGACATGCAGATGTCAAGTGGCAAATTATTTACCTAATTATTACATAAAGCCTGAACTGAATGCAAAGTGCTAAGATTCAGACATCACATAACCAGTCCAGGAACTGCAGTAAGGCCTGTATTTTATTGCTGAACTTCAGGAGCTCCACAGTTTAACTGAATGGCTCCTTAGCAAACTGGCACAACCACACATCATTATCGGCACTCATACACTGAACAACACAACTCAGAGGATTCAGCAACCTCAGTGAGGGGTCTGAAATGAGAGAGGAGCCAAGAAGCCTTGTGCTTTGACTTCAACCTCTTCTTTGTTGCAAGGACTCTGTTGCAGGCCTCTTTCTCCCTTTGGGATGCTCAGCCATAAAGTCCAAAGCCAGTCCTTGACCAAAGTAAAAGACAAGCAACATTTAAGAGGTTTAGCTGTACTAAAGTACAGCCCTGCTGAATTCTGCGTATTTTCATTAATTCAGTGAACTACAGACATCTTTTTGCTTTCAGTACTGTTAAATATTTTCCCTGATCTGTCAGCATTTTTAAAAGCATGAACTAGGCTTAGCAACTGATCATGATAGACGTATTTTTGACATGAGATTATCTCGGAGAACTATACTGAATCCTATTTTAGCAATAATGTGACAGACTGTTGCAGCTGACAGACAGTGTCCAAAAGGCCACTGCCAAACGTATTTGCCTATGCTCAGATTTGGAACACTTATTTTCCTAACTGGCTATTTTCATGTGAACAGGTAGGTGAAATAGACCCTGGGCAAGATTCAGATGTCTTTTTCCTATGAAATGCCAACCTCCGTAATTCTTATATTTGTCTCTCTGACTCATCAAGTCATGAAGTAAAGTCATTGACATCTTTTGGAGCAACACACTAAGTATGTACAGAAAGAAAACAGCACAGATCTGCTGACTGTGGATGATCTTCATGTCCTTTCCAATTCTATGATTCTGTGACTGGCTCAAAATGCTTTATTAGCTACTACCACAGCACAGAACCTCATTCTTAATGATGACAGAGCTCACCTGGGGATTTGTGCCTTCTTAGAACCTCTTTTGACATCTTTTAACATTTAGAAATACCTTCCAATTACCAGCCAGTTTTCATTGATAAGTTTATAGACAACTATCCATGTGCTTATGCTGGAACATGTTGTTGCCTTCCTTATGGTTACCATCCCAGGATTTGTAAGTAGCAGTTGGATCCCTCTCTCCCTCATCCTTCAGCTCCTTATTCTAAGCATATAAATGCAATTATATTGTTTTCTCATGCACTAGGTTCTCCACTTTCCCTCAACTCTTTTCTAGAAAGACTTAGTTGCTCTTTATCATGACCCACTGAAGTTACAAAAATATATTTTTTTTTTATGTGGTGGAATAGTGTAGAATATAATTTTTGCCTCTTTTTTCTTTTTTAACAGCTGTATGAAATTTGTAACTCTTTGTCACCAATGGTAATACCTGTGAGCTATGTTCCTCTTCAGCTATTTCCAGCTGTTGAGTTCTCAGAGCTACTTGTTATTTAGATTCTAAATACATGATTGTCCCTCTTTTTCCTATTGAGTTAGAGCTCCTTTCTATTATATTAGTTCTCAAGGTTATTTTATTCCTTCTGGAAAATATCATGCTCCTCTCTATGCTGATGACAGTTCTTAATGTGTGTTATCAAAGATTTTCAAGAGCACACATTTTTTTTCTGTGTTAATCACCAGTAAAACCGGATACAACCTAGAATTGCTCCTGAGGAACAGCTTTCTACCTTATCTGCTGACCCTGATAATGCTCCTAATGCTATAATCCTTGCAGCACTCACTTCAGGTAGCTTCTTTCAAAGTAGTTGTCTGAATACTCATAGTACCAACTTAATAACTTTTACGGGTCACCATCACAAAAGCATAAACTAATCTGGAGCAATTAGTCTAACCTATGTACTAAAAAATATCAAAAAACTAATAATTTTGTCTCATTTGACTTACCTTTAAGGAATCACAATCATTCTCTAACACATTCCCTTCCCCACATAGTTAATAACTATGACTCTTTTAAAAAAACCTCAGGCAACTCAGGTGTTTTAAATAGCAAGGTATAATTGCCTCAGTTGCCTCTCTCCACCTTTTCTTAATTAGAGAAATTGACTATTTATCAGTCAAAACTACCATTACAAACTACAAAATTTTATTCTCTGGACTTATAAAAATGTCACCTAAATTTACAGTGTTTTTGAAGTGTGAATGAATCAGGGCTAGTTTTTTGTGAAGCCTTCAGTACTCTTAGTACTCACTAATTTAAATGTGCATCATATTACTAAATTAAGGGCTTATATTGGTTATCTAAAAGGCCTAGGAATAACTTGGTCTCTGGTTTGAGGTCTTTTACTGCAATGATGGATATTTTCCACAGCTGGAAATATATGGTTCCAGGATACCACCAAATTCCTCCAGTTCCCAGCTGTTGCAGTGTACTTGTTCGGGTTAAATTTGTTCTCACATTTGAGTTCAGAAGGAACTTCTCTACATTTAATTGCCAGAATTATTATTCTCTCTTGCCTTAATGTAATGTAGCTTTTGACTTACCTGGATGTTCTCCTGGTAGCTCTTCGACGCCATATCATATAACACGCGATCTTCATCTCCAGTGCTTTCAGTGGGTCCTGGCAGGTTTTGAGGCTTTGGTACTGAAGTTTAAGGTGTTTAGTGAGTTGGTGGCATAGAGTAGATGATTTGTATACTGCTCTGGATTAAGCACCTTTTGCATGGAATAGTGAGCCATTGCATCCTGTCTCATGGAGCAGAACTGAAGAGCTTCTAAAGTATTTACTGCAGCTGCAAAGTTCCTGACAGTTAGCTGGAATGTAGATATCAATAAAACATTCATTTTTTTCCCCTACTGCTTTTCATAGCTTTGAAAAGGAGATGAAAATAGCTCTAGCTTCTCTTCCAAGGATTCACTTGCCATATAAAATACCCCAGAGGAGAACAGAGCATCTTATATAGACAGTGAGAAGGCTTAACTGTAGCAAAGCCAGCAAGGTTAGTTTCACTGTTCACCATTTAAAGCAGCCAATACTGTAATGAGGGGCTCAGTGCAGGACTCCAAACACATTCTTGTTTGGGTTATACCACTGAAGAGAATAAAAGGGTACTATATTACATACCCATATTATACACCCTATGAGTGAGTGTGTCTTGGTTTGGGGTTTGTTTCCTTTTAAATGCTCTTTGCAGTGACCCATCCTGCTGGAGGAGTCACAAAACCTCCAATTCAGGAGGGAGATGGGAGGGAAGTAGGAGCTGTGTATATACAGAGGAAATACATGTGTAGACATTTTTCTGATAGACCACATCATGGTTTTAGTGTGTAAATCATTAGATAAAAAGCTACAGCTGTTTCCATCTCCTTTCTAAAACTGTAAAACCAGTAGAAGACAGAAACAGGCTTTTTTCTGTTTGATTGGCACCTACATTTCAGCAAGCTGGTAGGACTTGGACAACTGCAGGACGTACAAAAAAATGTGATCCAACTTGAGGCTCATAACATTTTTATTTTTTGTTCTTGGGTGCTCCTTACATGTACAAAAAATACCTTCATGGTTTTATTCTGATGGACAAAGCAGATTCAAGCAGCATTTTGACTGGCAATATGTCATGGATAAGACTACAGTGAAAATATATCTGAAAGAAAGACTACACCTGGGGTGGCATCATCCCCCAAACTGAAGCACTTGGGGATTTTCTTCAAATGGATATCCTCTATGTTATAAATATGACAGAATGACCACATTAGGAACCTGTGGGGTAGCTGCCTCTTCTCATGGAGCCACTAGGCAGTTTTGAGGAAGTTATAACAAGTTGTTATAAAGGCATAGCTTTGCCCATATGCTATCATCTCCCACTTCGTTGCTCCCCAAAAGAATATCTGCACTTGTCAGACTGTGTTTTGAGCAGGCAATTTTCACCTGATACATGTGTCAATGAGAACTGTTCCCATGGCAAACACCAGCCATCAGCTGCAAGTAGAGAGGGTTGAAATTGTTAACAAATCCTGCAGGCATTTGTAGTGAGAAAATGGTTTATGATTTTTACCCTTTTTTCTATTGCCTCTGCTCTCAGAAATACATAGCTATTGTTACTGAACATAAGAAATAACATTTACATTTAATTAAACCTTTGAAGAATCCCAAAAGAACATTTCAGGCAACTGTAAAAGAATAAAGAACTGTGTGTATCATAAAACTCTGACTAGATTAGATAAAGAGCACTGTAGTATACATATGCTCTCTATTCATAATATATTTCTATTACTATGGTGCTGCTGCTTTAAATTTTTTATCCAATTTATTGACTCTTACCAAATGATCCAACAGGGGCTTGATGAATACCAGCTTCTTAAATGCATACTTAAACCTATGGATTCCGTTCACTCATATGAGAGATGAAACTATGACTAAAGAAACATAGGAGACAAATCAAATAGTAATGATAACAAACAAAAAAAATATATATATCCTTTCTGGAGACCCAGGTGTTGACAAGATGCAGTGGTATCTTGGCTGGCATGAACAGATATGAACGCATGGATTTCCAAGCAAAATTCTTGTGTCCTGCAACTGAGTTTCCAATACCTATGCAATGAATATTAATAACTATACTTGCTTTTAATTATGGGTGTAAAATAGTCAGTTCCTGCTGTGAACAGCACAAATGTCAGTGTGCTGACAGTGACGAGTGTGAAGATCATTGTTACAAAGTACCTAAGCCAAAGAAAGTCTTATGATTTTTTTTCTCATCTTTCTCATCAAAATTACTTTTAACATTAAGATCTCATGACCTTCAAGGTCCCTATTTTTTATCCAGGAACTCTTGAATGTCCCAGCTTGTTAATGACTAACAAGTTCCATATAAGAACATTGCACAAGGAAAAGGGATCAGATTAGTTTACTAGTTTCTTTACATTGACTCTTTTGACTCTTCTTACTTCACCATCCAAGCATAATCCCAGCATGAAGCTGATCACAAGAACTTGGCAGCCATTAATCACATTTTAGGCTGAGCCAAGTTTCTTTCTTTATCAATATATCAATACAGAATCAGAGTTGAATGACACTTAATTGCAGTACACAGCATGACTGCACAAGGACTCAGGCACTCAGGAAAAAAAATTGCTTCTACTGAAGTCAAAGATCTTTGCAACTGCTTTCAGGAGTCCCAGGGTTAAAACTATTATGGTTTCACAGTATTCTTAATTTCGGTCTGGAGCGCAGCCTCTTTCAGCTCCTGACATTTCAGATCAGGCTCTGTAATAACCCTCCTTCAGATAGGTACACTTAGTTCTAAATGGTCTTGAATTTTAATAAACCTGTAGGTGTGAGAGGCCATAAAGCTCTTGCTCTTGGCTAAACCAAGTGTTTGAGATTTCAACTACTTTAAGATAAGATTTATCAGTGTTACTATTTCTTTCAGTAACATACTGAATCTCAGTACAGAAGCGTCTGTACGATTCACAAGCACTGAAGTAATGGTACTCACAGATAATGAGAACAGGGGAAGATGTGATGTAGAAAAAAATCTGTAACATTTTACATAGCACAGCCTCACATTTTCACATGCATCTAGGTAAATAAGAAGCTCAAAGTAATTTTCTTGTGAGCTTAAGGTGCTCAGAGCCCTGAAGCCTGAGCTATGCTGAAGTCAATTTTTAAAATGGAGATTCAGACACCTGTTAATAAAAAGAACATACACCTTATCAAGTGGTTTAGGCTTCTGACTTCACCTGTTTCCAGAGAGATTTGTGCAGCAAAATAATCTGGCTATTTTTGCTTCATATTTGGCCCCAAGAATGTTGTAATTGTGAAGAAACCTGTTCAGTGTTGGTCTTATGTTCACAAAATGACATTTATTTTTGCAAAAACCCAGAGGTATTAAAGTAACATTTCCCAAGATGCTTTGAGAAGACCCTAAAAACTATGTCTTTACTGGGAGCAGAAGGAAGAAGCAAGGGCTTCTAAGGAGCATTATTTCAGCTTTCAGTAAGTAACAGGCCAATACTCTACTGTATCTAAGTGACTAAGGGCAGGTCCATGCAGTTATGGTATTCCTGGTAAAAGTGGAAGATGTGAGACATTAAATTTACTCAGAGCATCTTCGCATTGATTCAGCATCTAAAAAGTCTTTTCATCTTTTAAAATACAAAGCCAATTGTAATATTCCAGTATTAAAATGACAGATGTAATTCTTCTAGTTATATTAACTTTATTTAGCTATTCTTAATTTTGTATAATTTTATCTTAAATAAAGATGTATACTTTTCAAATACAATATTCCTTGACATGGCCAGTTCATTTTTATTTTTTTTATTTTAGATCATCATATTTAGTCCATTTGCTTACTGACCTCTCACATCAGCTTTTACAGCAGCTTTCAAGAATGTAACTAATTTCATGGTTCAGAGCAATGATAATCCTTTAGAACAAAGGTTTGAAGCCAGAGATAGTTGAAAAAATGCAGATAGCATAAAAATATTAGATATACCCCTCCCACAAAAATACCATCTCTTTGAGTCAGAACAGCATAGTCATTCTTTAACACTTTGTATAGAATTGAAGAAAACATCCCTGAACCCATTTGTTTTTCTTAGTTCATACCCAGCCATTTCCCTGCAGGCTGATTTCACACTGTTATTCCAGTGAGTGACTGTGTCTTCAACGAAATGATTTGTTTCCTTGTGCTTTAGGCTTCCTTCTGGCCCTGGAGTATTACTGTAATATGCAATATGATGACACATTTTTATAGTGCTCTCTGTATAGGATGTATTGACAAGTAGGTGTAAAGTGTCTTCTGTTTGATAGCTCCTTTGTTAGCTCCTTTGTATGCTGTGGACGTACCCTTTATGGGAAGCTCCCCTTGCCCAATCAGATTGCTGTACCAATATTTTCCTTGACATATATATATATATATATATACACAAAACCAGTTGTGCTGACATCCCAGGTATGTCGACTTGTTACTGACCAAGAGCAGGGTGAAACAGCAAGGCACAGAAAATCCACTATGCATTCTAACATTTAGGCTTTATCCTTTATTAGGTAGTGAGTAAGAGACATAAAAAGAATTGACTTTGTTGTTTACAGCTGAAATTTAAGAGACCTGTGTGAACAAAAACTTGTTCCATAGAGCACTGTGACAAAAGAGGTCCAAGTAAACGGAACGTGTCATTGCAAATTAGCTGATGTAAGTAGTTGGAATGATGCTCTTTTTATTTCTAGCAAAACTTGTATTAACTCTGACCTTGGTACTGTGCCTCCATACATGCCACAGGCCACATTTTGGCAAGGATCAGCCTGTTGATTTTGATGGCATTTTAACAACATGGCAGGATGTACAGCAGGTGTCCATGCACCAGAAGGCCACGCATAAGAGCCTACAGGATATTTGTGGGTCTCCCCTTTTCCCATCTGTGCAATTTTTCATGGGGAAAAGATCGCCTGCCCAGATCTTCTGCTTCCCAAAATGCTGGTCCTCCTCTGTTTAGCGAGCTCTTACACAGGCTATCATTACAAAAGGCCTGGAGAGGAACAGTGGCTCATGGAGCACAGCTTGGAAAATGGTGCACTATTCAAGGAGGGATATGAACGCAGCTGGCAATGGCACTACAACTTCTGCAAAAAGATGTAAGATTGAAAGCACGCTTAAAAGACCAAGGCCAAGATTTTGCAAAGAGGAGTTGAACATTACTACATATCATTTACGTACCCAAATAAAATGAGGCATTTTCTTAATTGAGTGCTAGGCGCAGGTTTTGAAGGCTGGTTTGTTTACTGCCTCTTTACTGGGAGCTGTAGAGTTAGGGAGCCCTTTTAAATGTCAGCCCCTAGTTATTTAGGTGCCTAAACTTGGCTTCAGGAACATACTCATACTCTTCTTGTTTTGGAAATTGGGCCAAAGCAATCCAGGTAGTAATTAGCCCTGAAATCACCATCACATCTTCTTCATGGCTACATAGGAGTGAATTAGATATAAACAAAAGCCCATTTCATTTCAAGGCACAAACGTTTGCAAATAAACTGGATGAAATACAAATACATAATATAGAACTTATTTTAACACTTGTAGATAAATAAATGCATCTCTTTGGAATTCTTTGGACACAGACATCCATGGAACCTCTTCTTTCTCTCTTTTTATATATTTTTTTTATAAAATCTAAATGCAGAGAGGTTTAAAAAATGGCAAGTATCAATGTATATGGAAGGCTCACTGATGAACTGCAAGTCAAAAGTGCTGTATATTCCCATCCTCTGTATCTCCCAACTGTCCACATTAACCACAGGCAGCATCTTATAGCAACCACATGGTCAATATTTTGCATTACTACCTTTTAATAAAATCTTTCAAATAATTTCCACATCTAAACTTAAATTATGTTTTTAAATTTTATTCCTCCTAAATGTATGGTAGGTATTTCACTTAGCTACACATCAGAGTGGTTGCATGCCACTCAGCAGCGCACTCCATAATATTAATAGATACTTTTCAGCTCCCTATGGGAAAAAGCAGGCAGCAAGAATCAGATTCAAGAAGTCTATTTTTTCTCTGCTGTTTGTTACTTACCACTTAATGACCCACATGTGAAACTCAATGGTTATATAATTATTTTATATAGTAGATTTTCTGTTTATAAGTTATTTTTCTTACTCTAACATATATACAATATATCTATATATACCCCTGATAAATCTCACTTTAAAGGGACACAGTCAACCCCTTTAAGCCTCACAGTAAATGTATAAGGCTTTAAGCTGTCCTTATATAAAGGTCAGCTACAGAATTCAAGGGTCCCTTCAGATCCTAAAGGTTGTATTTGTTCCAAACCCACAATGTGCAGTTATCTTGTAATATGTATCTCACATGTTGCTGTTTACATTTTATAGGTATATTAAGACATTTTATATCACATCAGTAGGATAAAAACCAAGAGAATAAAACTGCTTCTATGACTAAGCCTGTTGCAAAAAATGTTACCTGGATCTACAGACACTCCCACTGGTGTGATATAAAAGGAATATGTGCCATTCTTGGGAGGAAATTCTGGCTACACTGCAGTCAGAAGGAACTTTATACTGACTTAAATGAGGCCAGGATTTCTCTCCTGCTTTTCATTTGCTAGTTATGACTTTGCGCAACCCATTTGTGTCTTCTGTCTGCTCAACACTAAGGTATCAGGCCTGTTTCAGGACAAGAGTGTAGTTTTAGCTGTCCACTGGCATGCCTTCAACATTGATCTATCCTGTATGTATTACACCTTTTGAATATACACACAGAGTTCACACTGTACACATACGTTCTCAGTTAACAAGAATTTTGACCTATTCTGTGTACAGCATCTGGATATTTTTTTTTCTCTCACTAAATCTTCTTTAACATTTACTTTGCCCTAATCATAGATTATCTTCATGCCCGTTCTTCTCTGGGTGAGGAAAGCAATTTCTGCTCACCAGGAACAGCTCCACATTATTGTCATCATTTTTGACTACTTACCAAAGTGACATAATTTTTTCATTTTGTCTTTTGCAACTCAGTTAGAAACCTAGTGGCATAGATAGAGACACAATACTACTGTTTTACAAGACATCTATTATATCTACTTTTGTTCAGATAAATACCCATTAACTGCTGATTTGGCAGGAGGATTGGTAAGGGTACTACTATTCACAGTGTTTCTTTTTTTTTTCCTTCTTCTTTAATCTACAGAATAAAGTATTTTATGTACATTGGAACCAGTTAATGCCCTTTAGACAAATTTGTAAGTTGTTTCATAAAGCAGGAAAGACATTGCAGGGAAATATGTGCCAAAAAGCACAGTCAAAGGCTTCATAAGTTTTATATGTCACTACAAGTCAATGCTGGAGATCAGTTCTAAAACGATCAATACTCAAGAGGAATGTTCTCATCTGGAGAAAATACTGCCCATTCCCCCTTTTAGAATTTGTTCAGTTCTCTATCAAAAGTCCTGGCTCTTCATATATACTTTAAACTATAAATAAACACTGCATAGTTCAATGTTCTTGATTTTCTTTTTGTTTTGTTTTTTTGTTTGTTTGTTTTGTTTGTTTTGAAAAATTATTGCAGTACAATTAATTCCTGTTTGGAGTTCAGTAAGGAGCAAACAGCACAGGAGTATGAGTGGTCCGTATAGGCCCCGGAGCTGGTCGTAGGAGTGCTGGAGGAAGTGCTGAAGTCTGGAAAAGGGTGGCTGCTGGGGCTGTGCGAAGACTGAAGGGGGAATTCACAGCCACAGCAGCAGCTGCTGCTGCAGCTGCTAGCGGGTTTGGTAGGATTCGTGGAGCCATTGGCTTTGAAGGTTCCTTTGAAAATACTAATTTTACCTGTGGGGAAGAGAGAAAACAAACAAACAGAGAGACATAATTTGTTCATATTAGGAACACCACAGGGAGCTTGACTTAAGATGATAAGTGCAAAATCAGGCAAGAAGGCCTCATAGTGGCTACTGACTCTGTGAGCTGCAGGCTTGTGATAGGAGATACGATCTTACAGATTGGACAAGAGTGAGTAGGATTTGGTTGGGGACAGAGGGTTCTGATGTTCACACCTTATTGCTGAGACTTGCAATTTAACGTGAGATTAGAAAACAAAGAAAATCTAAATAGGGGCTGGGCAATCTGCACCAAAGTAATGCTGCATGTACCATACAAGAATTAAATAAGGAAAAATTAGTTGTCAATTAAAAGACCTCCATCTGGACAGCTTTACGATAGAGAACAGCGCAGAATGAAAACGTATCCTATTCCCTGGTCTGACTTTTGCTTTTACCATTAGGATGCAAGTTCTACTTAAAATTAAGATCTCCAGCTAGCTCCCATTTATTAGCTCTTGTTTCCGAGAACAAGCAAATAAATAAACAAAGTTTGTCTTGGACCAGTTATGAAAATCTTCTGTGTTTCCCAGGTTCAAATAGGGGTTGAATTCTGCGGGTGCTGCCCTATGTCATCTAGCTGCATCTTCAAAATTTTTTGACTAAGATACTGCTCACTCTTACAAGGACTGTGAAAAAGTGGCAGATATTTTAAAACGTTGTCATGAAAAGAATCTTCCCTACATCACATGCCAAAACATGGTATTTTTATTACTGTCACTGAGGCTTCTCCTTTAAAAACATTTAAATCATGAGTCTTGTGCAATTACCAAATACAACTCATTTAGTTTCCAAAAAGACAGAAAAAAACCCAACTCCTGATGCTTTTCCCAGACTAACTGAATATATTCACAGAGGTCCATTATTATTTAAGAGAATTTACATTTGGTATGCATACAAATGAACATCAGAGTATTCTATATAGATTTCTGCAGATTTCAGTGGGACTTCAAGTTTCTAATGAGATGCCAGGAGCCTGAATACCTTTGTTGTTCTGGTTTTATAATTCTGAGATAAGAATAGAAACCTCATCCACTGGCAAGGAAAAGCTCCAATTGGCTTTGATGGACTTTTAGTGGGTTTGTGTCCTGGCACAACCTGAGGCCCTTTGCAAAGAACATAAACCTGAATATGTGGTATTGAATATACAGAATATGAATATATATACCATACCACGGTACATCTCACTGTAAGTATGGACACTTCTCACTCACAGGGAAACAATTTCTCATCCTTGAACTGAAAGGGACTTTCAAATAATTAGCTTGAACTCTATCAATCTGATATTTTCAACTCACCAGTACCCTGGTGAGTGACTAGTCAGAAAGTAAGGACAGGAGTACTTCGACACGAACCACCAGCGAGTTTCATCATTACACTATTGCCATATTCTAAAAAGCCTGTGGTTCTTTACCAGCCAGATGGATTTGGGATTTTTACTTTTCCTAATATCCAATGGCAACTCTGCTGGCCCTTGAGGCCTTTTTAAACCTCTAAGAGAGATACTTATAGGGGACCAGATTCTGTTATTCTCTTAAGGGAGGATATAATGCATGTTAGATACAAAATTCCACATGGTGCCTATGAAAAGCAACGATCTGATCTTTTCCTTGATCGGTGTGACACCCACTGATCCAAGCTGTATTCTTCCCTGCTAAGCATTTGACTTTTTCTTCCTTCCTTACAGTTTTTAGTAAATACTGTTTAGAACACACAGAAAAAAAATAAAAATCCTGTGTACAAAGTCCAGAAAACCTGAGCCCAAACCAACAGGACTCCAACTGAGGTCTAGAATTTCCAGTGAAGGATATTTTTCCTAAGAGTTACTTTATTGCAGAAAGTTTGGACTATCAAATGTCTGGTAAACTTTTTCTCTCCAGTGTAGTGTTTTATACATGCTGGACATTTGTGTCTTGAAGAAATATCAAGTTAAGTCCCAATATTACAAGATTTCTTAAACTCTGCAATAGTACCATGAGAATTCATAAAGTTTCCTCTGACGCATGCAAAACAAGACCAGGCAAAGCAGTACAGATGATACTGAAAACATGGCAATGGAAAGGCTTTGGTCTAGAACAGCTATGAAAATCCAGTACATCCTTTCCCTAACTTCTGTGGAAAAAAATTTGGTGATGTTCATAAATTTTTTTTTTTCATCACAAAGAACAAAGATTTTATGTGACTTATGTTTATACTAAAAGGCTAGGGCTATTTTACCACTCTTGGAGGAATCAAAAACTTCTAATGAAGCTAGATAGCTCTGTAGTTAATTTATCAACATGGCTTTGATTTCAGGATAGCTGCAAAACTAGTAATCTTCAGCACATACAATACCCTGCAAGTATTAGTTAACACACAGGTCAACATCAAAAGTAAAGTAGCCACTGTCTGTTTCACTTCCAATGAAGCAAACTCAGGGACAGTAAATAACTTGAAAAATTAATGGGGAGCAAAGAAAAATCTAGAGCTCATAAAAAACATTTACATTCAAAGTTAAATTAGTACATCTTTGGCTTGTTGCTGTGCCATTCTGCATTTCAAGTGACAGCAATTTTGGAATTTTTTCTATTCAAAACCAAAAAGGCTAAATAGATAACTGCTGTCATCTTTTCTAAGTAAGTGTGGTCTCTATTCTACTACACATATCTGTTTGTTTATTACTAACTCATTCTCTCCTTCTTAAGTCCCCTTTGTCTCTTTGCTCACCTCTAGCCTGACTTGTATATTGTGAGCAACTGGAAGTGAGGGAGTAGGAAAAGGACACATTGCCTTTATTTGTCTATGCAGCAACTAAATGATGCTGGCTGGAGTTCTTGAAAACCACCATTACAAAAATTTGTAAATAGAGAACTTTGCACAACAGCAACAGTAATGTGTTATTTTCATCCCCTAGGAAACAATGGATTTCCTAAAGGAATAATAATTCTGTCAGAGAGGCTTTAGTGATTCTTTGTCCTACTTACCTCATACATATTTTCTATTCCTTTCAGTACAGCTTATATGTACTGGAGACCTTGGTCTTCCTGGTGGATTACTGGAAAACCCTATGGGCCTATATCCCTACCAGTGGATCTACCAGAATGTGGCACTGCATTACACTACAACATTTAGGAAAGCTCCTACCCAACTGAATCATGCATGAATATATAATCATGAGGGTGGCCCCAAGAAAGACAAACTTCTGTTGTCAAGAAAAGACCTTTAGCTTAAAGAGAACTGGGTTTTCACAGAAACAAAGCTCCATAATCTAACAGCATTAGAGAAGATGGTCATGGCATAAGGAGCTAATCTCTATGAGGCCAACGATTCAACATCCTCCCTCTGCCAAACCCATCTATAAACCCTTATGAAACACCACAGCACATAAAACAACCATGCAGTTTATCTGATGGAGATAAATGTCAGATGTTTCACTAACCCACCCACAATATAAACTGTTTCTTAACTGATGGCAGAATCCTAGAGGGTTTTCTTATTAAAAAGTAAACATTTTTCTCAGCTATTGAAACTAGTAAGAACTGTGTTACAGATAGTTTATCCTGGCAGTCAAAAATGTGACCAAAACTATCCTGAAACTGAGTGGAATGAAATGAGAGATGGATTTTTTCAATTATTTTAATTGTTATCTGAATAATTTTCTAAATAGAAGAAAGGTTTCATGTTTTATAGAGTATTATTTAGCCATTTCATCACTACTGTCCTTTGTGAAAACTGGAAAAATCCTGTTTGACATCTGGATGTTTCTTTCATCTCTTGTTCTTTAATTACCTTTGAAACAAGCTTCTTTCCTGGGGTTACTGAGTTCTAGCTACAAAACTGAGGACCCACAGGTTGTAGTCAACACCCATCAGAGTATATAAAAAGTCCCTTGTGGGCTTCTGTGAGCTCATACACTTGTATATTCCCATTGCTGACACTATTCCTCTGATTTTAATCATTTTTTCACCTACACTTTCTAAAGCCCTTACTCAGCCTGGTGAAAATAAAATAAATAAAATAAAATAAAATAAAATAAAATAAAATAAAAACAAACCAAAACCATAAAAGTGTTTGACTTACCCCTAGAGGATGTGTTCCCTTCTGGAGTTTGTTGTAAGGGCTGTATTTAGGTTTAGGTGGCTTCCCAGCAGCTCTGTCTTTGTGCCTTCTACTGCTTATGTGCTGTTAAAATACATTTGGGGGGGGAAAGAGTGATAGTTGTTTAATAGATCATTTCAGATTTTGCTTTTCATAAGAGTGTTCCAACACTGAAGGCTACTGCTCTCTACAGCAGCATTACTTTGACTAATTCAATTAACAAATGGAAAGAGGGTCTATTCCAATTCGAATGATCCTTTGTGTATCACATACTGGAACTGTGATTTTCAACAGTGCTCAGTTCACCTTTGCTTCCCCTGTAGCCAATTATTTTATCACCTTTGCTAACGTCAACAGGACCTGAATCAGGTCAAAGACAGAAGCCTTTGAAAAATTCCTCCCCATCTATAAAGCACCCATCAAATTCAATCCACTGCTGGCAGAAATTTTGGAAGAATATCAGATAGTAGAGTATCCTCTATTGGAAGGGGGCCGGGGGGAAGGTCACAAAATTGTTTAAATCCCTAAGAAGCCTGAAGATCATTCTAAGATTTCAGCTGAAAGATGGTTACATATCAAACCAAGTGGCAGTGAAAAAAACCACACAAAATCCACTATCTTCTTCATGAAATCTATGAGATTTTACAAAAATCCTTCTACACAGACTTTATTGCAGTGTTAGATGTAAAGGACCTTTTTCAGTACTATATTCTTTGATTTCCATTCTCAACAGTTCTCACAAAAAAAAGACAAAAGAACTGGGCTATTTTTTTTTTCCCCCTGAAAGCAGAAGCCAAGTATTGCTACTGTCCATTAGTGAATTTACCTTCATTCTTGTAAAGTTCCCCAAGTTTAATTCCAAAAGGCATATGGAATTAAACTGTTTTTTCAGAACAAAGGCTTTGTTCATCTAAAGAATGACTGAACATAACTTAGTGTAATTGCAATTTAGAGGTCATGCTCCTCAGTTACAGAGTAACACTGATAAAAAAATAGTACAAATCCTTTCCAGCCTGCATTTCTAAGCAGGCTATTCAGTGTTCTGTGAAAGTACTGCCTGCACCCACCTCCACATCTTTGTCAAGTCCAATATCATGCAGTACACTAAATGGCACAGTTTATTACCTCATGACAATTACAGTAGTCTAAAGACAGTTGTAACATGTTGCAGCTTACAACTTCTATAACTCTTTACAGAAATAGATGTAGAATCATAGAATCATAAAATCAGCTAGGTTGGAAAAGACCTTTTAAGATCATCAAGTAATCACGAGATTTTGAGAAAACATATTCTGTGTAAGGGAAAATCATATCCAAACCAAAATATATAGCATGACAGCCAAATACAAAGGGCAAAATCTGTAAGCTCCATTAGGATGTAAACTGTTAGACTGACACATGCTGACTGTGTTGGTACTTTATCATCACGAAAACAAAGAACAGCCAAGGATTCACACTCTGCAAGCTAGCTGAGTACCTGTTTCAGTTGTGTCTCAGAGTTTACGTGCACATCACATATTTCACAGTGAAATGTTTTGTTCTGAAGGCCTGTGTTTCCTTTATTCACAGGTCCTTTGCCTTTTACGCCTGCCCGGGGAAAGGCTTTTATGGTTCCACTTCCATTCCGAGCTTCCAGCATAGTTTTGTGCTTAGTCCCTGGAGACATTAGAAATGGGAAACAGAAACAACTTTGGCAATTTGGTTGCATTCAGTGTTTTATTTTCTTTTTAAAAGAAAATCATATGAGCCTCGGCTTGGTGCCACATGCTGTCCTTGGAATATGCCTGTGTTTGTCTGTATCTGATTCATACCAATATAACAGTATTTAACATCTGATATTTCATTATTAAATTACATAACTGTAGGTAATGCACTGGAACAAAGAAGCCACACCAGTAAGTAGTGGCACAATCAGGTATCCTGATGTGAAGTTAAATGGGTGTGACTTTTCTCATTAACTCCTGCTGCTAATAAGACCTGAACTGTAGCTGCAAAAGAAGAGTAATTTAGCTATTAAAGATGTAGTTGGATTTGGTTTGTTGTCCTTCTGAATGGATTGATAAACAGCATGTCTTAGGTATCTTGCACTTAAATCTGTAATTAACTAATTAGCCTTCAAATCAAAAAGGGGCAGAGGTTTTTGGCAGCAACCTATGGATCTTCAATGGCCTCGACAGAAACTGAAATGTGTGAGAAATGTACATGTGAGAAAATGGCACTTGAATTTTTTATTAAAATAAAGATTGGATAGAAAAACAAGTGTCCTGTAGCATTACCTTTATTCAGACTGAACAATCTCTTATACTGTTGACTTCCACACAGGCAGGCTGTGATGATAACAGACTGTTCTGTGTACAGAACAGTCCATGGTAATTCCATGGGTAATTGCTACATGCACTCACATGTGCACTTTTAACAAGTATGCATGTGTGCGAGCACACACAGTTTATCAGCATAGACGGCAAAAACTTCTAAGGTTGTGTTTAAATATTAAGAATAATGTTTTGACTCTCAGCTTGATCAGAAAAATGTGGAGTCTAACCCTTATGTGAAGTTAAATAGCTTTATGAAGTTGAATTTTCACCAGTTGAAGACCTAGCATACATCAAACACAGCAGTCAGAACTGACTAGGCTTTGTTTGTCGTGAATACCAACAAGTTATCATTCCCTTTTTAATTTAAATGGATTCTTCAGACACGCCAAAGTTAATTCCTATTTTATTACATCATGAAACCACCGATCATTTTGCTGCAGGTATATGATCGCTGTCTCTATGTTTCAAACCTTAGGCTTTCTGTCTGTCTCTTAAATCTATTTACCTTGCTGGCAGGTAACCCCTGACATCCAAAATCATGAGATTTTCTGTAGGATGGTTATAGGTGGTCATTGCCACCATATTAAATCCCAAGATCTTTTAACTCTGCTCACCACACAGCCTATCAATGAGGTGCTTAAAATAGTGACTGTGAATGATGGCTCGCTACTACTGGCAATTATTGAAGCTACTAGCTCTAATAACATGAAAATATTTGGAAATTAAGAAACTCTCATACAGTAGTTGCTATCAGTTGATGAAAACAAAGGGAAAATATACATAATTTTAACAGGTTATTAACGGACAATATGGAGCTAAGAATTCTAACTCTCGTTATTGGACTCCAACTGACGCTCCCTCTTTCAGCCTTAATTTGTTAGATTTCAAACAAAACTAATGGCATTCATACTCAGTTTGCTAGCTGGCACAAACAAAACTATGCAAACTCTGAACACCAAAGGTAATGAAGCATGAGCTGTCATTTAGCTCTATAAGGTTTGGAAGCTGCAAAAGCTAAAATGTAAGAAAATGGGTAACTTGCATGCAATAAAATCCCTTTCTTCCCCCTTTATGAAAGACTCTTTGCCTGTCATTTTTATTCTTTAATAGTTAATGAATTCCTTGTAATTGCCAGTTTTCTGCCACCTCTTTGTCCCCTGCTGCAAGAGATCTAATCTATTCAGGGAAGATAATTGCACAGCTCTTGAGACAGAAGGAAAAAAAGGAGAAAAGCAAGCACTGATCCATCTCACCACTGTTGTGCGCCTCCAGCTGCGAGGCAGAGTTGACAGCGACTTTGCATAGTGAACAGTACAGCAGTCTTTTTGCTTTTTCTTCCTCAGTCTCCACGGAAGGGCACGTGGTGCTGCTAGTGGCTGTTGTGGGGACTTTCTCCACTTTAGAGGTGATCTCAGTTGTCATAACACTGCTCTTCCGGATTTCCACGGTTGTCGTTGTTGATATTGCTGGTGTCCCTGTGGTAACGTCTGTGGGCAAAGAGAGGAGATGGAAGGAAACACAAAAAAAGGGCTTTTGACCTTTGGCATTTGCTTGTTTTCATCCTAATGCTGCAACTGCACAGAGAGCCAGATTGTGGTGGTGATGGTTTGACTAATGGTAATGAACTAAATCTGACCTTATTCTTTGTATTTTGTGTGGTTACAAAATACAGTACTCCCATGTATCGAAATGCCACGTATTCTCTCTCTTGCTTTGTGCTAACACCCAGTATATACAGAATTCATAAACTGAAAAGACACGTCATTAAAACTGCACTATGCAACTGAAAGATAATCCACTAGAAGAGGTTGTGTAATTTACCATTATAATAGACAGTTAAAATTTATACGCAGCACTTCACATGCATAAACTGCCGTACTTACGCTGATTATGAGTAGCCAAGCTAAAGTTTTACCATTTTGCACTAAAACTAATATTAAAATAATTGTCTTTTCTTGATATCTGATAAAATAAAATGTTAAATTGATGCTTCACTTGATATTAGCCAAAACTAACATAAAATGATATGTAATGAATAATACACAGTATACATTTATCCATCTATTATTATTATCCATTATTACATACTAATAAATACTAAAATAGTAATTAAATATGCAAAATTCTATATCTGAGACTTACACAAACACTAATAAGATTTCCATTTTTCATATCAGTGGTATGTTTGGAAAAACTGTATGCATATTGTAAACTTAAACCTATTTGCAAACCTAGTGCTTGCATCTAAGAACTTGTGCTTTTTCTGTAGTTTTCAAATTCAAGAAAGAGAAAATACATAATGATATTGTGGTTTGAATAATGCATAGATGAAATTTGGATATGGCAGTTTCATATGGTAGTTTAGTACTTAGCAGGATAGAGGACAGCAAGATACAGCACTGAGTCAGTGGAGAAGACAGCAAGTAAGGGACAGGAAAAGGAGAGCAAGAACAGGAGCTGTTCTAGCTTTGCACTGTTGTATTTTGTCATATTAAGTCCTACTGAGTAGCAGTTTCTCCTGTAAGAAATCATAGTTACTTAACTGAGATATCCCTGGAATTGGGTACGTTCCAACACAGACAGCTAATTTTCTTTCACACATCCCTTGGTGTTAGTGGTGCTCTACCTGTACTGTGCTTTATTCACTGCAATTTATTAGAATAGGCAAAATAATAATTCTTTTGCTGATAGACCTCAGTATGTGCTGTGGTGCAGGAGGGACACAACTAACTGATGCAGAGATGTGTTTCAGATTGTTCAACAACTTCATTAATGAAGAACCTACCTAATACCTTAGCAGACGATAGCAAACTGGGAGCAACCACAAACACAGAGACATGATTCAAAACAATTCTGAGAAACAGTCTAGAAAATTAGATACTTTTCAGCAAAGACAACTGCAGGAGCCCACACTCAGTAGGATTAATCTGATCTATTAAAACAGGATGAAGAACAACAGCCCCAAAATTACTTTTTGAGGATTTGTTTGTTTGATTTTGTGTTGTTTTCTTTGCTTGTTTATGCGAAAAAGCTTTCAGTAGCAGGTAACAAGATGAACAGAGATCTCTCATATCATTGTGTTATGAAACAGGTCTCCCCCCTATACTGGAAGTCCAAAATGAAAGTTATATGAAGTATTTTCTTCTCCTCTAATCAGCACTTAAAGGCCCTGTGTCCAGTCTGGGGACTGCAAAGTCAAAAATGAAAAATTACCTGCTTTGTTGTTAATCCAGCAGTGATACAAATGGAAACCAACAAGAGGGAGAGGAAGCCAAAACAAATTACACGTTTAGAAAACATGGACTGTGAATATGGAAGATGAAGGGTAAACACTAAAAACATTTTTTATATCTGTAGAAGGTAGCTAAAAATAAGAGAATAAACTCTTTTCCCTGATCCTTCCTAACAGGACACAGACTATTGGATTACATCAAGAGAGTCTTAGATTAGACATCAGGAAATTTGTTCTAATATTAAAGCTTGAGAATAGCCTACTTACAGAGATCTGGAAATACTGCCTACTGGAGGACCTGAAACTGACCGACCAAATATCTGCAGGAGCAACCAACCCAGGTATGATTCCCTTTCAGTCAGTGGGGATTTGACCCTTCAAGACCTATTAATTTCTATACATTGTATATTTTGTAATGTTTGTACATATTTTCCCATTTGGTTTTTAAAACCCAGATGTTTTTTAACAATTATTATTCATAAAACCAAGAAAGCAGAGTTTGTCATGTGAATATTCTACATATTGCCAGGCATTAAAGCATATAGCAAAAATAAGATCCTGCTTAACACCTCATTTTTTTTCCTGAGAATGAGTCTGGAGGTGCTTATATCCTGAAAGTACTGGCCATGTCAAATACTGGTGCAGAAGGAATAGTATTACTTGCTGAACATTCTGTTCTTATTTATTATTCTTTTATAGACCAACAATAATGTTTCAAGAAAACCCAACCTGTTTTGAAATATTAAGGTTTTTGTTGGGAAACTGATGGGCAAATGAAGCATTTGTAGATCTGTCCACAAAATTATACATTTAACTAGTCACTCCTTTCCCACCCCAAAGAATCTGAAAGTCAGTGTTGGCTTTCTTTCAGTTGAAAGTTGCCACCGTGAAATTATTTTCCTCAAAAGCCCAATCCCAGCAGTACATAACACTGGTCTTAGAACTTCAGTTTCTCCATCTTGGTTCTACCATAGAGTACTAGGTTCAGTCAATGTACTTTCCTGGTGAAAAGGAAGGCAGAGGGTTGATAGCATCAGAGAGAGGGAAAGACATTACATTCTCTCAGGATTGATGGCAACTTTGGTGCTCATTCTAATCTTGCACGAAATTAGGTATGTACATCATATGTAAATCACCATTTAACAGCTTTACAGTGCAAGGGTCAGTATTCTGCCCCAAGCAAGGAAAACCTGAGGCAATGAAAAACAACAAAAACTTAAATAGCTGCAGATTTTATTTGGCTTCAAATATCTGACTCCCTTTATCTATGTCATCTAGTACTTCCCTATGTAATTATTTTAAAGTGAAAAGAAAATGCATTCGATTTTTTTAGTCCTTTTGCAGGTATTTTGAGATGCATGTGTGGAAAGCAGCATTGTATATAGAAATTAAACTAAAAATGTTAAACTCTTCATATTCTTCAACTAAAAAAATAATCAAAGTTCAGTGTATATATTCTGCACTTTCAAAAGGTGTCCTGTATAAATACATTATATATTCCATTAATGTGAATGCATTAATGACTCAAAACATGGACAAAAAACCCACCCAAGTTCATCATATAAAAGCCACCACAGATTTAAAGCTGCTTCTCCTCATATAAACTTTAGAATTATCTGCAGGAATTAAGAGAAAACATTCTAATAGCTGTCAACTAAGCTTACAAAGAGGAAATTCAAATCCTCTTCTCACCAGAACTTCTAACCTAACCAGCATGAGTCTCTTCGAATATATTACAGTATTGCTGCCTGTACACATTTCAGTGCCCTAAATACAGGGCACAGCATTAAAGGTATAAAGGATTAAAAAACCACAACCCATAAACCCAATCAACAACAAAACCACCAAAAAGGAACAGGAAGGCATTTGAACTGAAGCCTTGAAGACTGAATCAGCATTTTTTAACATTATATTATGACAGTGCTTTAAGAACTATTTCAATAATAAATGATCTAAAATCAAGCTGGGAATTCAGTCACAGTCAAAGGGAAGATTTGTTTCTGGTGACGCAGGCTTGCAGCACTGTGCTATTTTCATACCAGTGGCCTGCAGCAAATATTCATTATTGCAACTGTCACTGCTCGGCTTTGGCATAGAAGCTGATTGCTAATATTGTATGGAACTGGACTGTAGCAGCAAAAAAAAGGAACACTTCAGGATTCAAAATAATCCATTTGTGTTCCTGGTCTTAATATAGCCACAGAATAAAAATAATAAATAAATACCATTAAGATCTAATATTGGTCACTGGCAAAATCAAAGAAATATTTTAACAAGAAGATAAAGCCAGATGAAAAACATTCTGTGAGAACTGACTCCTTTGGGTACTACAGATACCACAGTTCAAGTGTAAAACTGAAAGTGTGTGATTAAGGTCCTCCTAAATAAGCAAGATTAATTTTATATCCCAGCTACAGGACTCACGAATTTTCTTTATGTTGAAGAAACAGAAAATTACAACTCATGTTTTTCTTCTATGTGGAAGTTTTACTCATCGGTTCATGCTACTATGCATCAGAATTTCTTATTCTGAAACCATAAATAGACCCATAGACAGAAAAGTGATCTGACTTCAAAGAAATAACAACTATTTATGAATGTGTTTTTAATCCTGCAATCTCTAGTGGCATGCATTTAAAAATATCTGATTTAGCACATACCCACCCATTCTGGTCTCATTTAAATCAAACTTTGCCTTTGAAATAAAAGGATTGAGCATTTGGCCCATAATGCTGTCCAGGAAAAAAGAAAAAAACAACGAACAAAACATAAAACCCCAACTCAAACAACCCACCCCCTGCACAAACTAGAAAGCACATTCTTTTTCATAACAGACAAAACTTGATATGAAATATTTCATTATACTATAAAACGTCTTCGTATTGCAAATCCTCTTCTCACCAGAACTTCTGACTCGCTTGTAACAAACCCGCATCAAGTAACAGAATGCTCCATATGGGTGCTTGACATTGGTATGTCCAAAAGACACTCGGCATATTGTTTTACTGCCTACTAAGAACTGGGTCCTTAGTTTCCTTGGGCTGCTTTGAAAATCCCGTTTTCGATGTCCCCTTTGGTAATTACATTTGAAGATAAGATGTAATTTCTTTTGAATCTATAAATACAACAATGGAGTACATAAAAACCAAAGTACCATCCCCAAAATAACTGCAACTGATTTTTATTTTTTTTTTTAGTGCTTGGCTGACTTTCTGTACTTACATGCTGAAACACAAGCATGTGTGCTAGCACACTGGCTGGCTCTGGCTCTTAAACAAGATACTTTGAGGATCTTTGATCCAAATGTATCAACTCCTCCTCCTTTATATGCACAGAATACAAACTTGCATATTTTGTGGTTAGTGGATATTTAGCCCATTACAATATATTGTACAGAAAATTCTCTCAGTATCATATTATGAAAATTCCAGTCATTAGACTTTGTTTTATATTCAAAGCCTGGATTCAATCTATTTTTTATAGATACGTACTTCTCAGAACGGATTATCTTTTCCTTGGAGAGTCAGAAGTATATTTTTAGAATTTGGGAGGACCCATGGAAATTTTTTGTAAGAAAAATCGACTTACAACAACATGGTTTAGAGAGTTAAATATCATACATACAGGCTTTTTGGTATAAAGGATCAAAGTACCTGACCGACAGTTTACTTAATGATAAGACCTCCTTCAGTAATGACATGAAATATTGGGAATCTTGATATTCACCTGATCTTTTACAGGATGGGTACTGATTAATAGGCTACAGTGGAAGAGTCAAGAGCTCTGAAGTAATAAATAAAGTTATGTATGACAAAACAGACACAGAATTTGGAAATTTTTACGTGCTGTCTTTTCTGATCTTCAAACACCAGCCATTCACCTGTTTTTTCTCCCTTCCCCTGTCACTACCCTGTCTCTTCAGTCACTTTTTATTCTAAAGTTCCTTGTCACTGTGCGTTGTCTAGGTGTCCATCAAGATTGCTTTTGATATCCAGAAAGTGAAAGGCTGAATGTATCAAAACTTTTGCTCTAATGTACAGAACAAGCACTACTGGGAAACTGAAGGAGTGCAAACTTTCCAGGACCAGCATGAAAGTAAACCACCATGAATTTTCTTGGTTCATAACTGGAAAAGCAATGACCTTGGTATTTTGACAAGTCCTTTTTTTTTTTTAACACTTAAATAAATTACATTATACACACTTATCACTCAGAAACAAAGGATGAAGAAACAAGTGGTTCCACAACAAGTGGTTTTACTGCTGCCTTTATACCATGCTTCCTGTTGACACACCTTAGTGGCGACCTGATGGGAGTGAGACAGAAAACAGGATGTTTGGCGACAAAAAGTGTCCATAAAGAGAGCGAGAGTGAAGAGAAAGTAGCAAACTTCAAATATTTTTGCTCTGTAGATTTTTTTTTCCCCAGTTAAGCTCAATTCTGCCAAGTCCTAAAATGACCTTCTTCATTAATTAGCAGTACACGATTTTCTAATGAAATTACACCTCATTTTTACTAGCAGTTCCCTTGGTTTAAAGCACAGTTCATTAATCCTGAACAGGATGAACTGCAGAGGGATGACTGCATTCCTGTTGAGGTTAATTGAACAGAGCTGGCAGCAACAGCAACAGCTGGGGGTAAAAGACCTGTAGAAAGGGAAGGCAGAAGGTAGGGAAATGTCACACTGCGTCTGAGTTTTGGGTTCTCAGGCAAATGTAGCTGACAAAAATATGACTGGAAGGAAAGGGGATGATGAGGAGAAACCATTTATTTTTCAAGTTATTTTAAGTAACTCTTGGTGACGGCTGTGTTTGGGCACTGAGCTGTCCTTTCTATTGTATAGATTTCTCCTCAGCCAGGCAGAAGTAAAATAGCATTCATCAGCTACGAGTGAGAGTCCCCACACAAGGAGCTGTAGGAGAAGAACAGGTCACTGGCTGTAGCTACTCTTGCCATCTAATTAATAAAACTTGTGTTGTGAAAAATTGAATTTGAAACCAGGACAAAGTGTTTGTTTAAAGGGTGAAGCTCACAGTCAAGTGCAAAGAGGATTTTTGCACACTGCGGTCTCAGCGGCCCTCCTAAAATAACACATTTTCTATTTTGACTCTAACTTAAAGGAGGGTGCTGGATTCCATTTCTATAGTTAAATTTTTATTTTGGAGGCTGCAACGTAAAACATTGCTTTTAAGATAAGGAATAAAACATGCACATGGTGGTTTGATCACATATATAGAAGGAAAGCTGTATTATCCTATACATAGGTGTCTCATGCTTGGCAACATCAAAGGCTATGCTGGCAAACTGCCATCAGTTTTACATCTGCACTTGCTTCAGTATGCATTTCCCAACTTTTAAGTGAAAGCAAACATAATCAAAAATGTATCTGTAGTTCACCCTAATGCATGAGCAGAAACAATGCATCTAGAGGAGTTTACCATGGGTAGAAAACCAAGGAATTGAAAATGAGTCCTTAAAAGCTTATAGCTCACTAAAGAAAAAGTTTCTGTAAGATATACTAGATGAAAATGAATTTGCCTTGAATGTACCTTTTGGCAGCATGGAGGCCAACACGTGCACAGCAGTCCCCACCTATATTATTAAACTCTCTTATCCTCCAAAACAGGCCAGCTGCATATGAACTGCCTGTTGCTCTTTGGCTCATACTGAACTCCAGACTACGCTCAGGGTAATCTGGGAGATTCAACTTTGGCCAGAAGTCATCCAAAGACAGCTCTAGCAGTGGAAATGAATGGATGATTGCATTCCCGTGTCCAGGAACATCCTTGGCACTGTGTGAATCACTAGTGCAGGCAGCCCAAAATATTACTTAAAAATAGGCCCTGCCTCACCACCAAGGTCTAGGTAACTGAATTATACGTAGTCAGTACTGGAGGCAGTACTTCCCCAGGGAGAATTCCGGGAACAACTTTTGTCTGTGTCACTGACAGCAATGGCTTTAAAAGAATACCTCGCCACCCAAACACTCATTAAGGCTTTTACTCAAGCCACATACCTGGAAGAATGAATTGCCCTTACCAAGGCTAGTACTTAACTGATTCAGTCAGTCTCTGCCTACTACTCCTGCTGCCCCCACATGCCTACTCTGTCGATACAGGAAAGGAAGCAGCAGCCAAGCTGTTCTGTTTCAGCTACAGTGATGGAAGTGAGCTTTGAAAGGGGCTCTCCTCCTTATACTCCTTTCTCTTTAACAGAGAAATAGAGCAGACACAGTTCAGGGTATACACTACTGGAGACTGAGAAGTATTTTTCACAGAACAAGCAGGCTGGCAAAGCCTATTTAAAACTTGATATCAAAACCAATTCACTGTGGAATCTCTCCCCCAGCAATCTGCCACCAAAAACAAAGGAGTGCTGAGAAGTATTAATCACTAGCAGAAGGAAAGAAAATACATTGCTTTCATTAATCAAATGGAACAAGGAAAGAATGAGTGAACTTCACTGCAGATTGTATAGGAACACTCTCCATTTTAAGCAGGGAGTTGATTTTTCTTTTCATTATAAGCGAGTTGAGTGTCCTCTTTAAAACCTCCATCTAAACTCTAAGTTTCAAAATAAATTTATAGTCCTAGAATCTAGAAATAAATTAAAATAACTGGAATCCAACTCCAAATTTGAGAGAACTCTTGACTTCTGGCCACTCCCACAAGTGTAATACCTCATGGCATTCTCCTGTCTTGATTCCAGTAATAATTCAAACTATACCCTTTGCAGCAGCTTACTTCCTTTACTGGAGAGCACTGAGCTAGTGAATCAGCTTTTGGCAATAAACTAATGTTGTGTCTAATACAGGAACTGTCAGAAGCTGTTGTCACTGTGTAACTTTTTTCAGTTTAGTTAAGGCAAGGAGAGCCATGAGAAGACATACATTCTGTCAGACACCTGTCTTGGAGTACACCAGAAGTAGAGGCTGTAGCAGATGTGTTCTGTGGACTGATCACCAATGGCTTTCTTTACAGCTACCTGCTCTTCCATAAGTAGTTGAGATACCAAACACCCAAATTTTGAAGGAACAAATTTCACAACGAATTGATGAGAGAACAGAACAGGAGATGGTAGTGTTATTAACCTTAATCACCAAATAAGTGTTTTGATTTTTCTGCTATCCTATTTAGATTTTTAGTGGTCTTCTTCAGTACAGTCCTTTTACAGGGGTTTCTTCCTTGGAATTTTTCCAAGTGGGTGCCAGTGAAAGGAAATCTTTTGAAATTTCTAGAATCTGTGAAAGGATCTATTACTACTCACAGCTGCAGTTACTATGACCATCTATTTAAGTTGCTTTTACATCTCCAGCAGGCTCCATCAGCTAAAATTAATGTTTCTACAATTACTACATCCCCTCTACTCCTTCCCCTTTCTAACGCACCACAGGTTGCTTCTAGGCTGAAACGAAAGGCTTATGAAACATCCTGTGTCATCATACAATTAAAGGCATTGAATGATTACAGAGTTGCGCAGACAATCCAGACCAACAATTTCTAAATAACTTGCTGTCATCACAGTTCTTTGTCTTGCTTTTTCTTATTTTTTTAAATAAAAGAATTATTTTGTGCAACACTAGCAGTCTCTGTTGGCTATCGCGTCAGTCTTCTACCTTCAGGCAGCCTGCAGCCAACTGAACTATTAGTCTAATTACGTTAGTTGGAATTAAAAACAAGTAAAGCACAGTGGATGCGCTTTAGGTGGATAGATAGCCCTGGAATTAGGCAAAGAGCAAGAGAAACCTGCTTGCTTCATTAATTTAGTGAATTCCCTCTCATCAGATTTTCTCTTTGTCAGAAGAACTTGAAACAACTGTTTTTGTCTCTTCCAGTGGCATTCCCTGGCACCATATACATACCCAGCAGAGAGGTTATCAGCGCTTTGCTGAGGGTCAATACCGTAATTTTATCAGATGAGCTCTCTACATACGCAAAATGGAAGAAGTGATGCCTTCCTAGCCCAAAGCTGTTCTGGTGAATCATATAAAGTCTTCTGCACACAAGTAAACAGTGCAAATCACAAATGTATTTCATAATGGCACAATACATAGATACTCCGAGTTTCAAAGCTTATGGAATAAAATATATTATTTGATTCAACCAACTACACACAAAACGATGGGTTTGCATTTTAAGACACAAAGCTAGCAGAAGAAACCTTAATAAGGAAAGACTGCTCTTAATTTGCAGCAACAGAAGCAGAAAGCAATGGCACACTAATGAAAGTCAGCATCAAAATGGCAGCCCAAGACTAGCTTTAGCAAACATATGCAGGTTCCTGGATGAGGCATTTAATTCTTTCTGTGCTTTGGCCTTTCCTTATACATTTACTTGTAAGGCTGACATTAAAGGCTGATGTTATCTGGAAAGCTAAAAGTGACATGTGTTAATATTCATAGTGACACAGTTAATTTGTTGTATTGTTTGGCCAGTACTTGCAAAGACAAAGTTCAGTCATGTTGAGGAAACACTACATTTTAAGCAGTGTGATTCTTAGGCAGTTAGACATAGACAATCTGTTCAGAAGAAATGCCAGGGAGGTACATTTAAAGAAAACAGCCCTGTGCAACAGGAGTAGGGCTGCTAATAATTACAAACTGTTTGCGTTGGTTCTGTAATGGTTGGTCTTTTCACATTTTGTTTTCCAGTAGGGAAGGATATTAATGAGCATAATTACAGTTTTTTATCAATTTCTTTGGTAAACCCAAATTGTCATTCCCTACATGTGCCCCATTTTCCTTTGTATGCTGTTCTTTCCCTAACAACGCAACACAGTAGCAACAAAAGTGGTTTCAGCTTCCCTCCTAAATGTGGCTGCAAATATTACACCACTTACAAGATCACACCCTAGCTCCCTCTGTATTTGTTTTTTTCCTTTCTTGTACACAACAGTTATTCAGACATGACTAGATCTGACATCATTCAGATCCAGCATTCGGTCTAAAAAAAGAGAAAGAAAGAAAATAAAAGTTTTCTTTAGGAGCATAATATACTTTACTACTGGTTCGTTTTCATTCTGTCATATAGTTAAATCTCTCTTCCATGTACACTATAACAGAGAAAAATACATGAATAAGAGCCCATGAAAACAGCAACACACATGCATAGATATTTGAAAGTTGCCCTTATTTGTAGCTATTTTATGAATAACTGAATGTATTTTTCATATTCATGTCTCCACAATGCCTAGGTGAATAAGTGAAATTTGCATACTTCAACAGCCTTTCAGCCATCGAAGTATTTTTTAATGAACATGCAAGTACAAAGTATCACACATTTGCAAAAATCAGATCACCAGTCCACAGCCACACCTTCACTCAGCGTCACTTACTTAGGACCACTTTTCATCCCACAGCATTTTAGAAAACTCAACAAAGGTTGTGCACAGCTCTTCTGAAACAAAACTTCAAATATGCCAGTCTCCGAAACAGCAATACACACTACGTAATGCAGCTTTTGGCCTTTTAGAGAATGTCAGTGATTTTATTTATAAAAACTGGAAATGATTAATTCCCAGTATAAAGAATTTGGCCAACATTCTTGCACAAACAGTTTCCCTACATAATGCTTATCCATTAGCCATTTGGCAGGCTGGTAGAGAGCATGCTTAGCTCTCCTTCAGTAAAACTGCATCAGTTGTGACCTTGTAAGCCAATTGATTACAGTGGTACTTTAGCTACAGTCTTACCTATATAGATTTTTAAAATTTATTTTGGTGAGTGGAAGAGAAAGACTGTAAATTGACCCAAAAATACTGGTTCCTCCTTCTCAAAGCCTCTGAACTGGAGATCAAGTGAAGCTGTAGATCATTAGATGTCTCGATCCATGACCATGAGAAAAATGAATGCACTTGTAAAACTGTAAGATTTGTTTTTGTGAGATGAAAAAGAAGATGGAAAAAATGCCCAAAGCATCAAATCTAGGCTTCCGCTCCCATGAAACCAATAGCAAAAACTGTAAGTCAGTCATAAACATCACAACTCAGAGATGAGAAGCAGTGCTCCAAAACTGTGTTTTTATAAACTTGTTCTTATAGCTTTCAGACATTCCTATAAGACATTAAGGTTAAGTTCCTACAGGTAAGCAGTGTAATAATCTAAACACAATTCACATCAAAACAAAACCCTTCATTCCTTTTATCCTTAGTCTACACTTGACAGTAGAGATGATACTCCAGCACTTCAAATGCTACAACATTCAGTAGAAGATGCAGCTTTGAGATGGTGAAAGAACTCTTAGAAATACAGTATAAAGAAGACTACCCATGGTGAGGCTAAAACTTCAAGGTAGAGTGGGACCACCATTAGCTTTGAGAGCAAAGTATTCAGTGCTTATTAAATATAAGCAGACCTCAAATACCTGACTGCTTTTTACCCCCTTCACATTTTAGAGCTATATTTTAAGTACTGGTTTAAGTTGCAAACATCCATAGCACTTACAAAGACAGTTTGAAACCAAGTAAAGGTAGAAAAGTCGAAACAGAGCTCTTAAAAAGCAAGCAACCGAGATGACTTCCTATGTATTTTTCCTTCTTTTAAACTGGAATTTTTAAGGTTTTTCCTTTTTTTTTTTTTTTTAGGGAAATAAATTCTAGTGGCTTCCCCCCCCCCTTGTTTTTTTGTTGTTTTTTGTTTTTTCCCCATAATATTTGTTATACCTTTTTGTGTGTCCTTTTACGTCTTGTGTGTCTACTTTTCTACTTGTCGGAAAAGTCAATAAAAAGCCTCATGTAATAAGCAAGCAAGCAACCACTTAAAATCCACTTACTGTTCATTTCAGTATGTAATCATCATCACTGTCTTCATCAGGCTTTGACCTCTTATACTTCATTGACATCAGGACTTAATGATGCCAGAAAGATGAACTGGATTAAAATGCCTTCTAATCTTTGTTCTTTTGGGATCTAAAGACATAGTCCATGATAACTGACATTTCAGCCCCATATTAGGTAAGTTTGTGGTTGCACATGAGACTGACATTATTTAGGTATTATCTCAGAGAACTTGCCTGGCTTTGGAAAAACTGTGTATACTGATTTCAATCTTCAAATTTCTTCTGTTGCATGGTTTGCCTCCCAGTTTACATTTCTAGGTTCATTGCAACCACATAAGCAAGGCTTGTGCATGGATCATTTCCCTCTGAAGAAACAGACATACCTTTAAGTCATTCAGTGCATGAACCTGAGAGTTAGCAGGCATTTTTTTCTAATGCATTAGTCATAACTTAGTCAACTGATCAATATATCTCTCTGCAGAGTTAAGTTTTTCACTAAGTCTACAAATAAATACGATTGGACTGGAAAGTATCCATGCTTGTAACATCATTCCTTTTGTGACTTCAGGCTGCAACAGCTGTTTCAAATGTCAGCAGATAGGGCAGAATTAAAAAGGATAGACAATGTGGACAGGGGAATTGCAGATCTAACCTATCTGTGCCTAACGCCAAGAAATCTGCAGATGGATAGCTGATTATCAATTCTTTTTTCCAAATTTATTAATACTTTTAATCAGTCCAAATGTGCAGCTGCTACAGTGCCAAATAAGATGAGTCCAATGAAGATCTCTTTACTCTATGGGGATACTGAAAAAATGCCATATAACAATTGACAACACAGTGAAAACAAGTTTTAGCAAAATATTATGATAATCAGTGTTTTTTAAAAAAATATCTTTGAAATTAAGCCTGCCAGGTTTTATAGAGCACACCCATCTAGAATATTTCCCTCAAAGATAAAGCTTATAAATAAAACTCTGGACTTCTCATTCCATTACACATAGGTGAAGGTCTTGAGAGCTGATTACACTGTATCTCTGACTACCAAGTTACCCTTTGACAACATCATCTGACCTAAAGTATTCTTTAATTCTTATCAACAGTAACCACTAAAACCAGAGAAGTACTTTGTATAATCTCACTTTTGCTGATTTAGGTTACTGCAGCGATTCTGCTAAGTTTGCAACTGGTACTACTGGTCCAAGACATGACATAATCAAGTCCTCCCCAAAGCAATCACTAGGAGTGCTGAAACTCCCCAGTCACTATGGGCTGAATTTGCAGTACCAGAGTCCTGGTTACCCTGCTTGTTTGTTCAAATCCAGGTTGAGACCACAAATCAGAATTTTTCTCTATGTAGCACCAAAAATGGTACCAGATAAATAGTTCTTGCAACAATAAATCTATGGAAAATTTTCAAAAACATCCCTTCCACAAAAATAGTGTGTTTTTATCTTTTCACATATTCTTGTACGTCAGATCATAATTACGAGAGCTAACCAGCTGAATTTAAGGGAGGATGACAACACCTTTAGGTCTAAATTGTGACCTATTTTTTCTTAAATATAATTTCTCATACCTGGTAGCAAAGTCCATGTAGTTCTTTATATGTGTTTTTTCCAAAACAAATGCTTCAATGATGTTTTTTCTAAAAAAAGAAAACAAATAATGCCAGCATCCATACAATAAAAAAAACAATCTGCATGCATGATGGAGGGGAACAAATGGTAAATATTTTTTGCTGTTTCAAGCTTCCTAGAGGTAATGTTTGCATCAGAAACGGTAAATCAAGTGAGTTTGGCAATTATGAAAAATATCTCAGCGATGTTCTTATAAACTGGAAACATATTCAGCTCAAAAGTTTATCTACTCAGCCTTTAAACATTTTCCATTAATCTTGTCTATATATATACTGCTTTTTTCCATTTGAACTTTAAGGCTTTTAATGCTTCTTCTTTCCAGATTTTCTTCTTTTTCCTCAGCCCAAGAGCTCAGTAATTCACAGGCTGCTGCTTTATGACCAAAGTCTTGCACTACACTGGCTCATATCACCAGTATCAGCAGCTGCTGTTAAATCACCTGTCAAATTTGCAAAATTCTCACTCAATTTACTCTGAATGTCAGACTTGTACTTTTTTGTCCATGTTTCTGTTCATGTTGTTTACACAAGGGCTCTGCTGGGACCAATGGACGACTAGCTTGAGCTTTATGCACAGATGATCCTTTAATACCAACTCCCTCTCTACTAGGAAATGGAGAACAGAGCAAAATTCAAGTATAGGTTGATGTTTTATGTACTGGGTTGTATGAACCAATAATTCGTCTAAGAAGTAGACAGTTTTGCATCTGGAATATCAACCTGGAAAGCCAACAGTCCAACCTATTGTGCAGGTATCTTAAAAATTCATTAATTACTGTGCAATATACTTATCCATTTTGAAACTATTTTATCACTTTGCATATGTGGAACATAAATTCGCTTGCATGTGCAATATGACTAATTTCTACGATAAATCATTCATCAGTGCAGATCAGATAATGATAATAAAACTTTGCAAACAGTGCTTACAGAATTGCAGCCCAAAGTAACTGTCTCCTACTCCATCTTCTACATCTTCTACTCCAGACCAAAATGTCTACAGAGTCAATGAGATCTTACAAAAACTATTTTTCTGGAAGTTATGGCAGTTACATGAGGTCATTTACAATTCTGGAACAGACCTCTACAATAATAGAGGTACAGGGATATAAGGGATGCTTTGGCTCAAAGTGATTTTTCATCCAGATGACAAGAAGAATTGCATAATCACTCTTATATCACATAATGTTCCTCTTGGATGCATGGCATTAACGGGAGATGGAAAACCCTTCAGCATTTCATTAGTTCTTCCTCCTCCTCTATGTAAACATGACTGGATTGAAATCCAGATCTGCCAGACCAAATAAATTCAAAGAAATTCAAGGTGAAAAGTCCCAGGTTTCATCTAGAATTACTCCTATGAGTTCCAAACATAAATCTTACAGAGTTCACAGAAAAAAATGATTAGCTACGATTTCAGTTTAGTAAATCCCTATCACTAAAGGCTCTATAGGTCCTTAGCATTGAATTATGTTTTTATGCTTGCCCACTCCAGCTGCACAGTTGCAGGATAATCAGGGTGCTGCATTATTTTATACACAATGAAATACTTATACTTGCACATGCACACACACCACAATGTTTTTATATTACAAAAGAATCTTTATCGCCTCCCCAGTTCATTTTGTTGTGCAAGGAAGACAGTTTTCAGCCACTGACAGTGATTTTCACCTCCTGTTAAGGTGCACTTTTAGCATTTTGAACATGTACCATGTTGATATTAAAATGTCTGTAATAAAATGTGCTAGTAAGTAGTATACAGCAGTTCCATTTGTGAATCTGTCTGTCAAGGACACACCTCACTGCTTACTCTGTGAAATACTAAATTGTTTACCTTGTTTACCTCCATGAAGGAAATACCATTTTGTTGCTATTTTAAACAACTACATTGTCGCCTGGTTTTATATGAACAGGTTAGTTACCTGATTTTCTCTCTGAAACACTACTTTATTTTGAGCACTCCTTTCCACATACATGACAGCAAGAGTTAACCTTTCTGTATTTGTATATCTCTGAACTTTTAACCAAATTTAGGACAAAGTTTCAAACTGTTGTAACAGTAGTAGTACGAATACCAACAATATTTGACTCATGATTTTTCAGACTGAAGTATTGATCATGGTCTTGTAAACCACTCTCTTGACAAAAATAGGACACAGGTATGGCGCAGTTTGGAACATCAGCCTCTTTCTGCACCAGGCATTGAACAAAGTGGTTTGGTTTTACTTTTTCCCAGTGCTGCAGAGCTGGTGAGCCACTTCAGCATTCAGTGACAGGGGGATCTCCTAGCAAAATTTAAGGGATATACTGAACTCTGAGCTTCTTGACAGAAATGTGTTGAGCCCACTTTCTGTAAGGTTTTCTTTTTTTTGGTTTAATTTTTAAGAGTTGGTGGGCAATGGGAAGGTTTCTTATGGATGAAGTACAAAGTATGGGTTCTGCTGCTGTACATACACCCAAAATTTGAAGTCTGAATAAAAAGTTCTAAGGCTTTTTTACTCATTGACTTTCCTAACAAGTATACATGATAGAATGATTAAAATACTAATACTTCACATACCTGTACGCAGTGTAAGGGAAAAAGAAAAGAAACCATTGTTCTAACAGGTTTAGACCTTAATTTGTACAACTAATTTATACTACCAAGCCTGCGTACAAGTCTTTGTAGGTTTTATGCTGTCACCTGACAATATTAAGAACATGTGGAAGTAGGTGTGCTGTGAGAGTATATAAGAAAAAATCTGCAAGGCTATTTAAGAGAAGCAGGCTTTATAGAGATTTTAAGAAGCAAAAGATATGGAGGTTATCTAGCACATGTGAAGAGACAGCTGTTCCAAGAATAGATGTTAAATAAAAAAGCAGACAACAAACCACCATGGAACAAGACAAAGAAATCTCCTAGAAAGCAATCTGCACAGAAGCCCAGAGCTGTGAGCTTTCAACAGGCAAGGAAACAAAGACTAGAGAACAATTTTCTCTTTTTGATGGAAAGCTTTTGATCACAGGCTTAAAAATACATACATTTGTATGACAGAAGATGTTTGTGTCATGTTTATCTTCACTGTTCAGGGAAGGAATATCGCACACTGGCAGAGTCAAAAATGCTGCTCACTATTGTGTCCACTGACAAATGCAAAACACAAGAACTCCATTTTGAAAAAATATAAGATTGCCACTAAGTTGAAAAATAAAAACCTCTCCCAATCCTCTCCTATACGTTCATGAGTTTCAAACAGAGGGTATTGTAAGTCACATCTTCACTTCCTTTTTAAACAATACTCAGACGTAGCACTATGTTCTTGGATGATTTGATAGTGACATGTATTTCATGTAGTGCCAGAATGATCTGTCTGACAAAGAAGATATCAGCATCATTAATAACCTTCACCTACGAATATACAAACATTTTTCTATAAAGAATTTTTATGGATAATACAAAGAAGTTGGTATTTAATATTGAGTATCAGGTACAGCATGATAGTTTTCTTTCACAATTCAAGGCACATTTGCAAATTCACCCAGAAATATGCCTACCATCATTTTGAACACTTTTTTTTTTAAATTAGATTCTCAGATGATAATTTAAATTACTTAGACAAAATAACAGGTGTTACAAGAAATAACTGAGCAAAACATTTTCTCTGAGATAAATGCTGTAAAGTTAACATGGAATTGGTCTATTGCAGTTTTAGAAACTTCTGTCCTGCATCAGTACCAAAAAAAAGAAAAGCCAGAAGTAGTTAAATGGTCTATAAATATATTTCTCAGATGTCTGAAGGTAGAATAAAAACTAGTCATTAATGGATCATTAAAAACCCAGAAGTTCTTTGATGGTAGCAACCACCTGAAACAATTTTCCTCCAGATTACACTTCTTCCTCACTGAATACATCAATTATTCTATCTAGACAGCAAATTTGGCTTAATTACCAGTTCTCATCTCAAGTACTGATTCTCCTCTGCTTAGAACAGGGGAAAACTTACTCCTTTGTTACCCGAGAATCAACCTAATGGACTTGTTGACACTGATTTAATGCACTGAAAGAGAAAATTTGACTCTCTGATTAGCCATAAAGAAAATTTAAAACATTTTGGAATGTGATCCAAAATATTTAAATAGTATCTTAATTGCAGAAAACTGCAAAGTTGAAATTATTCACATAATTACAATTCAGATTTTAACAAGTGAAAACTGCTGACAAATTTTGTTAATTTAGTCACACAAATAGAATTTGGCAATCCAGAGAAATAGGCTATTTTTTTATTTAAGCTATTCAATTTTGAAATTAGGTGAAAATGATATCAACTTAGGTAAAAGGAACACATGCAGTTTACCTAAGCAAGGACTATCAAAATACTGCAATATTATTTCACTAAATGAATAGGACAGGTTTGAGTAATACTCAAAGTATCTTTCTGACAAAGCAATTCAGTACATCTTTTAATTTAGCAAACAAGTTATGTTTATCTTGGGAAGGAAAAGATTAAGAATTATTCCAGGGTGGTTAGAAACCCTGAAAATAAAATTCCAATTAAAAATTACAAATATAGAGCTGTATATTGCATATGATCTTTCATAACTTATTTTGCCATCACACTTATGGGGTAGATGTCACTGAACCTTTAAAAAGGAAGTAGAAAGCAAGCAAAAAATGTACAAGTTTTTAAACAGATCTTGTTGGTAACGCAAAGCTGATTTTGGTGTTTGATTTAGTTGTTTTTGCTTCAGTTTCCTCTGTTTTAATCTGTCAATAAATTACTGTCTCTCACAACATGGCTATTAATAATTTCATTCCTTTTTAACTGGATGGCTTAAATTGAGGTTTGTTTGGGGGACTTTTTTGGTTTTGGGTTTGTTTTTAGTTTTTTGTTTGTTTGTTTGTTTGTTTCAGAATGATGGCCAAATAACACATCACTAACCATACCCCCAAAATTCCAGCCCCTTTGAGGAAAATATTCCAGTATCTTTTGGTAAGAACGTTGTCCAACTGAAACCTTTACCTCTTATCAGGCATGCAGCCTCAGATGCTCTCTCCACTTCCAGCTTAATGGATAACAGATGTCAAGCCCTTCTCCACAAGTGTGACTCTTAAGATAGTGACAGTGCTTCTCCTCCACACCCAGTGAAGAGATTTCATGGATCATTCGAGAACATTATAAATAATGGTTTGCACATGCTGACTTGCTTCTTATTGAATATATTCAAAACCCTATGAACAGCAGCCTTTTCACTCCAATATATTTACATAAATCATACTTTGAGGCTCATTATGGTCTTACACATATCTGGAAAGGAGAGCATAAACTAATCAGTGTTCAAGGAGATTTAGAGCACATTAATAATAAAGAACATGTCAAATACATACTTGGAGCACAGGCTCATTATGGTCTTACACATATCTGGAGAGGAATAACATAAACTAATCAGTGTTCAAGGAGATTTAGAGCACGCTAATAATAAAGAACATGCCAAATACATACTTGGAGCACATGCTCTTACTGGAGGCAATACGGGCTGACAAGGATAGCGTGTCTTTTTTTTATACCAGGAGTACCTGTTACGTTCATCTTCTGGCAAAATGATTTTAACTTCAGAACCAACTAACAACTTTCCATTACAGTATCAACTATTTGCATTAGTGATTGACTGAAGCAACCAAGCTAACTCTAACTGCTCTCATCTAATCTCAGCATTGCGTGAGATGTTATTTAGCCTACATTGCCCACACATGGGTATTTCAATCACTTACATAGAAGTAAAGACATTAATTATTTCTCTGCACTTTTGAATGAGAGAGGGGTCAGATATTATACTGAACTGTCAGTGGGTCTGGAATCAAATTGGCTCAATTTAAAATAAAAAATGCATTTAACTCCCACATGTATGTTAAAATATGGCTTACTGGGCATAGGCTTTTGATGGTGCATGTACTTAAAATGTTAATCTGGCCAAAATAATGTGGCCATGTTCTTAGCCTAGAAGTGTTTGATTGAACACTGCACTTTCCAGCAATCATGAATTACTGACTGGGAAAGAACTGCCCAGAATTTGCTTTCTTTCATCAGACTGCATTCTTTTTTTCAGGGATTGCAGTTGAACAATCATGGCCAAGGAGGCTGAAACTCAGAAGCTAAAAGAATTTATATAAACTTCTTATATGCTAATACAATTAATGTAAAAGAATATAAACTGATATACAAATAAAGATGTCCATGAATCAAGAGAATTTCTTACTAAAAATATTTCTAAAAAAATGACAGTTTCCTACAGAAGTATGTGAAATATTCATTTTTATTACCTACCCATACTACACCTGTTGCTATAATAATACATATGGTATTGCAGAACCGTTCCTATAATTTTAAAACAAAGCACCACCTCCTCAGTGTGAAGAGATTTATAATATCTGTCCTAGACTAAAATGAGACTGTCTCGACAAGCATATCAAATCCAAACTATGTTTTAAACCTTCTGAAGTAACCTGGGTTGCCTGAAAGATTTACACAGTTCTGATATTATCTCATATTCCCAGTGGGATGAGTATCACAGCTGGAGGATCAGCCAAAATTTAGGCTTTATGGCTTTTTTCATGAGGTCCTTAAATTTTGGTGGTCTGAGGTGACAAACAGGCCCTAATACATATAACTAAAGAGAAAGTTAAAGAGTATACACTTTTAATGAAAATAAAATTATTTAAATATTTTATTTTGCTGCAAATGACTACACTGAGCATATTACAAGTACATATTTAAATGAAAATGAATCCAATTTTTAAATATAATAAAAAAATTCTTTCTATCTGTGTATATAGAATTAAATGCTGTATCAGCTGTTTCACAGTCTGAAATAATAAAAGGAGCACAATGAACAGAGTGCTTTATTTTTGTAACTAGATGATTTTATGGAAGACTTAGCACTAATTCCCATGAACCTTTCACTGTAGAGTCAGCTATCATTCTGTCAAAATCACATCTATCATATTCTTTCTTTCCCACCATCAAAAAAACCTGCTCTAAGTTCAGATAGTCTTCAGACATATCTGTGGAAGACATCCATTCTACTTTGCTGGATGCATACTCCACAGTTCTGCTAGCCCTATTGACTACAAAATTAAAACAACTGACATATATGCTGCTCCTTCGATTTACACATTGCCAAAGATTTACTGAATGCTGTATGTGAAATTTGCTTTCCAATCAAACTGTGCAAATGAAAGATAATGTCAATATTGAAAGAGAGCAAAGAGTGAGGGGGGCAAAAACACATAAATATTTTCTTGACAAACTCCTCCAAAATTCCCTTTTGTTTGATGTCTGACTATTTAGCTCTCAGCTTGCTATTACAAACTAGACCTTTGGCAGTTTAAACCATTTGGTAATGAACACAAAAGTTAATCCCTTCTTGTAATGTTGTTCATCAGCAACATACAAGTGCTTGCAGCAGGTAGCAGGTCTGCCACGCAGCAGTAACTTCACAGTGCCTTTTTGGTAAATGACAGAAGAGCCCCCCCTTCCTCTGGAAAGAAGGGACTATGTGCAGCGCAACTGCTGCACCGCAGAGCAGCCAGTGCTGCTCTACATCAGCCCTCTGCTAATGCGATGCAGTTGAGCTTTGCCACCTCACTGAGAAGCACAAGTGAGAATTTCGCCATAAATATTTTCAAGTGGGAGAAATGGCACTCCCCAACATGCCCATTTCGACAGGAGAGAGGCTTAATGAACATCTCTTAAATACTCATTAAATTTTCTTTTTGTTTTTGATACCCACAGCTTGCCATCCATAATTCTTAAAGCCACCCCTTATTTTCTAATCATGATGCTGGTCCTGTAAGAATGGCATTTTAAGCATTCTGGATTACTAAATCATTGGATTTTTGGAGACATTAATACTATTAGTTCACTACTGTTAACTTCTTAATATGGTGCACTGTGATTAAAAATTACTGTATAGCTGAAACTATTAACAGCCCCACCCCTACCCCCAATTTTTAGTATAATTTAATTGTTTTGAAAGCATTGAACCACTATAGTGAAGTCACTTTTTGCTGGGTAATTATGTCTTCCCTTGTGTCTGGTTATTCATAGATTTTTAGTTTCTGATTAACACTTAGCATAAGCATACATTGAGCAACAACAGATGTATGACAGGGAAGTAACCAATTTTTTAAAATGTAGTAATTTACTTGAGATGCCCAGAAATCACTCAGAAAATGTCTGCATTATAAAAAGAGGAAATGGCAAGTTACACTTGCCCAATAGGTATTAAAAGATGTAAATTCAAGCATGCAAATGTGCAAGAGTATGAAGTAGATTATAAAAACCATGCAATAGAGAAGAGAAATAAAAATAGACTTTTTAATATTTTGAATTGCAGTGTATGATTGAGTTCCCAAATACCTTTCCTGGAATTCAGGAACTAATGTGAGAACTGGGCTCTTCTACACTTTCTTAATTAGATCAGTATTGAAATTAAAAATCCCACAACTCATATAAACTTCATATGAAGAAATAAACATACTCCAAAATAAACAGGAAATGGGTTATGAGAAAGTCCTGTAATTTAAGCATTATGCTGGTATTCCAGCATAGATAAAGACCATTACATGACTGGAACCCATGTAATAAATTAAAAAAACACGCATTTATCATGCACTTTTGTTCACCTCATCCCTTCCTTTGTCCACTTATCTCTCATGCCCAGATCTGTGTATACTATTCAAACCTCTTCAGATCTTCAAAAAGCAATAGTTTGCCAAAAAAAATCCCCACAGAACCATAGCTAGAGATATCTACTTCCATTCTCTCAAATATGGAATAATGAAATTTCTCCACAAAAATATCCAGTCTAAAATGCAGGACAGTCAAGCAATAATGCATTTAAGATCCTTGAATCACTGCTGTAGTATAAACAGGAAATTTATAGCACTTGAAAGCAACTAGTGGCCCACTGAGGTCAACATTCTGTCTCCAACAGTAGCTTCAAAGGGAAACGAATAAACAAAAAAACCCAAACCACCACCATTTCAGTAGGGAGTATTTCTGGGGAAGTTCATAATATTGGGCCTAGAAGCTTGCTTATGTCCTAAATTGTGCAAAAAGAGACACATCTTTTTGTTTCAAACTAGCTAAATTGCCCGACAAACAGTTTTGAAATCATCAAACCTGTACTTTTTAAAGCTCTTTCAAGCGAGCCTTTGGTCTAGCCACAGCACTAATATCCCCACCCCCCCGGTCGCCTGAGGTACATCCAGTTCTATAAAGAAAAAGATTTGTCTGCATAAATATTTAAAAACGTTGTTCAAATGAAAAAAACCCAAACAAAACCTGCAAAATAAAACCAAACCCAAACCCAACCGAACGCAAAAACCCCAAACAAAACAAATCCAAACAAGAACCCAAACTCAAGATTGTAGCTTTAAATTAGTCAGTGCAGGAGCGCAATTGTTTTACAGTCTATAAAGAAGGATTTCCATTTAGGACCGCTGTCAGAAACTGGAACAAGTAATCCTATCTGACATCACTAGCAAGACAACAAAAGGCCATCAAAGAGGGCATCCTCCAGAAGTGTGTTTTTTAAACCTATCTGATCCTAATGAGAAATGAGGTGTTGGTGGAATGCTGTAATTTCAGAATGTGTACGCAGGGATGGAGCACTTGCAAGGAGCAAGGATGGATGAGTATTGTAAATGAACAGAAATAAAAATGACCCTGTCTGGAACATCAAATTACTAACCAAATATTAACCAAGGAGTTCTTCCCTACATTTATTGTTTATTCCCTTACATCTGATTTCAGCAATTGCTGTTATGTTCCATTGCATCCTAATGTAAGGCTATTTTCCATCAATCCAGTAAAAACACTAAAGCCTGACAATAACAGGGTGTCACTGGATGTCTATCTCTTCTAATCCCAGAAGAGATGAGTTCCTTGAGTTCCTGGCTCTGTGTGGATGCCCTGATATTACACTGAAGAGAGTCCCTGTGAAATGGTGAAAATACTGTCTACAGAATTACACACCAATGGGGCCTGATCACTGAAATTACAATTCAGCTGCAGTTTGGGCATCAAAGCAAGCAAATGACAAAAAAATATAACTCTTCCTGAGACTTCAATTTGATTGCTAAAACTATTTAGGAGAAAGAAGTTCTGGTATTACACATGCCAAGCTGGGTTGCCTGCTATTGTGGTGAGTCCATTCTTCTCTTACAGACTTTTGGAATTCTTGAATTTGGCATTTCCACCTCAAAATACTCGTTCTGAGAGGCACACGCTCAGAGCAGGCCTCACACACACCAAGAGCACAGTCAAAAACAGTCACTCCTTTCAGCAACCCAGCTGGTATCAGAGGCTCCCACCTCAAAGTCCCTTTGGGGCTATCAGCATAGGTCCCTAGTCCTGATACATGTTTCCTGAATGAAATCAGCTACATCAACACAACATTGCTCCCTTATACACATCTGTTAAATGTACTGCTGTACCAGCATAAATTAGCAATGCAGACTGATATTTTCTACAGACTTTTCACAGTGATAACTCTGCCTGTGTGACTGGCCAGTGCTTAACCCACTGAGTAAGGATAAATACCTGAGCCAGCCTTTAGCTTTTTATGGACAACATAGATAACAAGATATTTATATGCATACACATGTACACAACAACTTGCACAATTTCAGAGCTTTTTATATTTTCAGACCATTTTTCTCATCCCCCCCAAAAATGAAAATAATTCATGCAGCTTTGTAGTTTAAGTATTCTTCATGAACTAACTTGGAAACCAATCAAGCCATATTTATCACTATCTATTCTATTCTGATGGTATAAGCTAGCCAAGCATTACATTTTAACTTTCCTCATCTGGTCCTTAGCTCTTTTACCACAACCCTGTTAAAAGATTTAATGTGCTTTAGTGCTCCCTATCTACAGCATCCTAGAAAACTGAAAAATAACTTTGCCTAAACAGCTTTCTTAGTTTAGCCTCAGTTTTGCCAGGCTTTCTGCATATGTGAGCCCTCTGAACATGACTCATGCTAGTTTAGCATTCTGTGAACCTTTTAAAACTCTCTGTCTTTTTAAGGTCTCAGATTATACATGTGCTCAAAATTGCATACAGCTGTGCAAACACAATCTTAAAAGCCCCTTGGAGCACTAAAATAATTTTCCCTGCATTACACTCTATCCTCCTCTTCAGCACTAACAGTGCTCTGTTTGCTTTTTCATCTTCACTTATGTGTTATACTGAGTTTGATTCCTGGATTGTTTACTGTCATATGCTGATATTACTTCTCATCTGTGTTTGACAGGGTATGCCTTTTAGTGTATACCCTGGCTATTCTAAATCTACTGCTCCATTGTTTCACAACAATCTGCTTGAAGACACACATTACATTTGCCCACTGCAGTTTCATAATCAAATGATTCTTAAAAATTAAATTTCATTCTTCTATATTAAAGGCCTGCCATAAATCCTTTTTAAATAAAATAAGGTTTTTGTTGTTACAGGGTTGCCTGTATCTACCTGGTTCGTTTCGTATGTATGTTATGTGATGGTATAAATCAAAGAGTTATTATTCCAGTGCACAACTAATATAACAACAATCGTCTTAGAGCAGGTAGTTGATTAATTCTCTCATTGTGCTAAAAATTATTTTAGGCTACATAAGTGACCTAAGATGGAAAGAGTTCAGTCAATCAATACAATGAAGACTCAGAGAAAGTGTTAATTTTTTTCCAGAACTATAACTAATTATGGAATTCTGCACTTAAAAAGGCAGAGGAGGGACACAGAAATGATGGGAGATTAGTTTTCAAAGCTGGTACGGGGTATAATTTTGGTGACAATGACATTTGGAACAAAAATATGTGAGGAAATGAAAATTCTGGTACTTAAAAGGCTGTTGTCCAATAAATGCATTCTATGATACAAAGCTTCATTTTAATTATCTTAGTTTAAACACAAGTGTCAAAAAAAAAAAAAAGGATGACAAATATTGCCTCCTGCTAGCCTAGAAAATGTACTTGTTTTTTTCATGAAAGCACAGAGTAAATCATAGAACCATGGAACTTATTTATTGAAAAGGAATATTATATTAAGTAATTAATTCCTCTTGCATGGGTACAATTACTTCCGACTTCATAACTATGCATGTGGATAATTTAATTCTTATACTGATTTTTGAAACGTAAATATGAAACCAGAAGAAGTCAAAACTAGTAACACACATAACATACAAAGAATAAAAGTTTATGAAAAGATATAACTGTGGATTTTGAGTCTTAAAAATAATTTTCATATTTTCTATACTTGGCTTTTTAAAATCTCATTTGTAATTAAGCAGAGTTAATATTGCGTTGCAGTCCAAATAGATCTGTCTCTGACTGACAGATTGAGGACAAGAATAAGGCATGACAGCAGTAAGAGCTGGAGCAGAGAATGCAAAAGGGGGATAGGAGGTATGAAAGTACAATGAACAAAAGCTCTGATAGAAATATTTCCTATAGCCCTTCTATGACACCTGTGCCCAATCCACCTTTAAAAAGGAGACAGAAACAGTGTTCACTGCCCTTTTGTTAAGCGTGATAGCTGAGACCATAGTCAGCTATCATCGCAAAAAGCCTTCTCCAGAAAAGATTTTCAATAGTTCAGCGATAGTTAATGAAGTTAACCATGATGCATGAGACCATAAATGATATCACATATCTGTGTAAAGGAAGAAGTAGAAGAGCAAGAACATCTGAGCACCCTTTGGGCTCTCTCTGTACCCCAGACCTACTGCTGATCAGAGAAGGGACTGAAACAAGGTCCTGAATGTATGCTTCTCTTTTGTTGCTGGATTACTTCCTTCAGCTGCTGATAAAAATATAGGAATCCACACTACTCCTTTTTAATAATTTGATCTTTAATTACTAGGACCTGCTAACTTGCCCTTTGGACACTGCACTATGTGTACTATGCAGTCACATTAAAATGACTTAATTCCTTCTATTCAAATTACTTGATGGAAAATTGCAAAGCACATCATATTTTACTTTCTAGGACCTTTGCTCTCCAGTGCCTTGCCCATTTAAGAGATGTCATGCTGTCAATGAATTCTAAATCTGTACCTTTCACTAAAAAAATCCCTAAGCCCTAATAAGGACAGGTGTCCCTGGTGCCACAGTGAAATAAAAAATTCATTTTTAAACCAGCTGCTTTAGGAGATAACAGTGAATATAGTATTGATAAATACAGTGTGAAATATGGTTCAGAATCAGAACTCTTACTTCCAGAGTCACACATTTACTTCCATGAAAGAGGCAGTCTAGAATTTAGTCTTTCTGTTGAAGACTTTCTTTTTTTGTCTGTGGGTCTGAGAAGAAAAGGAGGAATTATGGGCCCCCTTTATGAATATTTACTTTAAAAAAAGAAAAAATAAAATTGATTTTTTTTTTTTTTTTTTTTGGTAAAGGAATCTCATTGTCACCTTGGGCAGAGAGTATAAAAGTGACGTGCTTAAAATATGTGAAATAGCAAACTGAATTTGAAGTAAAATATCTTGTATTGCACCCCCAATAATATTCCTTTGACTAAAGAGTGTGCTATATCTTATTCCCGATACAACTACTTTGTGTTAGTTTGGTTTGTAGATTTTGTGTTTGTTTTATCTCCTCTCCGGGTGGTGGGTCACTAGAACTTTCCTGGATAACCTCACACAAAACCCCATATTTTCATACTCTCTATTGATCTTTAATGCATAATCTTCTAAATGACTAGAGACCTCCTAAGAACTGCTGTTAGTTTTCGTTTGTTCCTTTTTCAACATGCAAGTTTAAACACCAAGAGTTTTAATTAACGTTAGGAGAATTTTCCTCTTGTGGCCTAAAATCTACATGGCTAAATTCCCCCGCAGACTTCTTAGTCCTGGTAGAATTACTGAAATAACTTATCCTTGGCAATATTTACATGGTATGCCAGGCAACTTTCAGCATGAAAATCACAGAGACATAAGAATAATCAATTAGTACTTGCTAGGAATGCTCTTTGCCCCTTGGCTAGGAGATGAAAGCTGAATTATTATTTCACAGAATGGTTTGGAAGAGACCTTAATGATCATCTAGTTAACAAATGCAAATACACAGACAGAATGCATTCAATCTGTAAAGTCATTTTTGTCCATTTTAGGAAAAAAATCATTATGAATGTCATAACTACCCATTACTGGTGACATTCTGAATTCCTCGAATGAGCGCTAATGGTTTAGAATGTTAAAGCCAATATACGCAGTTATATGAAATAAATTCCAATTGGAATGGAAAAGATATTGTGTTAATGAATACTGAGGAGAAAAACAAAGCAAAAAAAAAAAAAAAGCTACAGGTCAATGCTAGCTACTTTTCTTTCACTTAGAGGACTCTGGAACAAGAATATTGGAGTAAAAAGTGCATATATTCAGATGTTAACATTTCTATTTCTGCATGTCTTTAGACATGTGAGACTGAAATGGATAAATTCATATTTCTTAGTTTTATTTTCTTCATTTCTTTACACTTACTGTGTATATAAATTATACATCTGAATGAATATTAGCAGCAGCCTCCATGGCTTTGAACACACAAACACAGGATGATTTCTGAACTTGTCACTGTTATTCACCTAAGAGATTTTTGTTAAGAACAGTTTCACTTTCACTGAAGTATATTCGTAATTTCTTGATTAAAAAAACCCCAACCAACCAACTCCCTTTGTCAGATGGAAAATTTTCTCTTTTTTTTTTCTTTTGAAATATGCAATCAAAAGCAGTCAAAGAATGTAAGAAAATAGATTTCATTGTTAAAATAAGTTAAAGATACCCATAACCAAGAAAATGAAAATCAGTATCAAAAATAACTACAAAAAAGTGTAAATAAAAATGATCAAGAATGGAAGGGAATGTCTTCAAAATGGAAGTGTTAAAACAATTACAGTTCCCAGGGAACCACTCCAAGAGAAAAAAGGCAGGGGGGAGGGATAAGTAGAGGAGGTACAGGAGTTCTTACGTACATATCTCACGTAAAAAAGTACTTTCTACTGTTGAACAATGTCTTGAAGTAACCTCTTTTTCCTGTAATTAATAAAATTATGCAGCAAAGAGTGATGGCAGCTGTAATCATTTCCATAGTGTATGAGTAAGTCCAACTAATGCACAAACTTTTCATTAAGAAACGTATGTTTATATGAGTTCTCAGGAAACTGCCACCTCCACTTGTACAGGTCCACACTCAAAGACACACACAAGATGGAGATACTGAAAACAAAACTGTACATTCTGCTTACATGCTTCTCTCTCTGTGATCTTTTTGCCTGTAATAAGCTGTAGAGTGAAAATCATAAACAACTTCTTGGCCCTGAGTGCTTTTCTCAAAGTTCCTACCAAATACAAAAACACTGTTTTCCACTTTTAACATTTTAAGCCAACAAATGGTAAACAGGACTGTACGAGTAAGATTAAGAGTCTGAAAGTTCCTGCAGCTATTCAAAGATTACTCTTCTACATAGTCTGCAAGAAAAACTGTGGCTTTTGGCTTAGCTGAGAGCGCCCAGTACTTATGTCAAGCTAAAGGTAATAGATGAAAATGTTGCATATGTACATGAGTAGCTTGGGAGGGAAACTGATGCTTTAAACTGGCCCCTGTGAACCACTGAGAGTGCAGATGGAGAATATGCTATTAAAACATGGCCATTATATTACTTTTACTATCCCTAGTCTGAAGGAAACAGAGACTAGTTAAGAGCTACCTTGTCTGGAGATTCACTTAGAGTAAACATTAGCATACCCAGTGTTGATAAAACATGCTTAGAAAGTGTCTTACGGTAATGTGTATTATGTATCAAGCTGAGAAGCTCAAGAGGCACAAGGAGCCAGAACCTGGTGTCTTGACTGGCAGCATGTTCTCAACATTAAACCTAGTGACAGGTAGAGGGTGTAGACATCTGGAATTAATTATGCAGATCAGGAATAAAAAAGAGGTGGGAATCAGAGAGAGAAGCTCAAGTTTGGTTCTTATTTGTACCTCAGCCTAAAGTAATACGGTTACTAAGGACAGTGTAATAGTGTGGGATTGACTTAAACTAAGAGACAGAAAGATGTTTAAATGTCATTAATGTTCACTGAACAAAACAAAACCCACAACTTGCTATGTAGGGGAGACATACCTAGTCTACACCTGAGCATTCCCCACTAGGCTCTAGAAAGGGACAGACAATTGATGTGATCTCTTTTGAAGAACTGTATTAAAGTGAGATAAAATACTCTCTACAAGAGCTGATTCCATTCCATTGACTATAAAACCGTATCTTTCCACAAAGGAAACTTGAATTGCCTAATGCTAGGTGAGATGAATTCAAGCCCAAGTATGAGACAGGCTTGATTTGCATATTAACGGTTTTTTTCTTCTTCCTTTGTTTTTGAAAAGTAGATAATTCAAGTGCTACATGGATTGAAGGTGGCATTAAACATCTGATTTTCAACTTAGATGGACCTTAGCTGACAAGGACATCAATCACCATCAATTAATCATTGTTTGCCCTTCACTCCTCCTCCCACCTTCAAGCCTAAAATCCAACTCATAAAGTTATTGTTCAGGAAACATAAATACATTTCTCTCTCCAACTATAAATTCTGTTCAGAAACAAACAGCATTATTAACTTCTTTGATTTAAAGGATTAGTAAACTCACTTTCAGTTAAAATTCACTGAATGCTTTATGACATGCTGGGCAAAGAACAGTAACAGAAATTATTTGCTTCACAGAACAAATATGGTCCATGCAATATACTGCAATTCAAAAACATCCAATAGATGTGACAATGCTTTCCCACATCATTAGTGAAACTCATGGATTTGCTGTTAATAAGAGGTTTGCTCTTAAACAGTGTTGAATAGTGAAAAGTCGAGAGAGGGTAGAATCTTACCTGGAAAATTCTGAACTACTTTTTTACTTTTTTAGCGTTCCTTAGGGCAATAAGAAAAACAGGTGACACACACCTACACCGCTAAAATCTTGACATACCTATTCCTACTCTTTTACATTCTAGTCTATAAAAAATTATAAAATTACTCAAAAGCAGCAATTCCAACAAATAATAACTAATTTATAGTTACACTTTAGTTTGTAAACAATAACTACAAACCTATTAGTTTTTAGCTGAATTGTCATCCTTCTATTAACTTGCCTTTAAAATAAAAAAAAAGACCAAATATCTGAGTAAAATACAGTAAAAAACATTAAATATCCTTTTTAAATATCCTTTTAATATTTTTCAAAAAAATAAATTTCCTGAAATTGGTAAGAATTTTCACAGGAATAAGATTGTTTTCTGACTGTCTTCAGCTGACTGAAGATGTTATAAAATTAACATATTGTTCTGATTAATAGTTGTCTTTAGACATAGTTGTACGCAGAGCGTAACTTTCTGTATGTAAAATGTAAACCATGCCTATAGCTTCTTCACCTTGCTTATAGCTATTTCCTTTAAAAAACCCTGATTATGTTGAAGATCTGTCTGTTGATGAAGGATTGAAAGATGTAAACAGCTTGTTGTAAAGTATTATGTTTTTCAGCTTTGTTTGGCTTTAAAATACATGCTTCACATTTGAGAGGTAATGGTACATAGACCAAGGTGATCTTGAAAAGTGACTGACCTAAAAATCTTTATTGGGATTTATGTGTGTAGATAAATTAGAACAGTTGCACAATCGTAAGTGGTTGTTGACCTATTTCCAAGAGGCTGTTTGAGTGTTACACTCTTATTGTTACATAACCTAAATATCAGATATGATATAAAAGCATATATCAACATTAATTGTAAATGTTCTGATGAATCCTTAATTGCTGAATTATGTGAAATACGAGAAAGAAAGGGTGACTCTAGGTATGCCAGTGTGGGGAACTTAAATGATAAAACTGAGATGACTCTGAAATGTAGACAAAAGATGAGCATAAGCTTGAAGAATTTAAGGTTAAGTTCAGACTTAGGTGCTGAAATTCCACCCTTCAGATATCTAAGACTTGTGGCTACACAGAAATTCATTACATTATCAAGTTCATTACGGTATCAAATTCTTTGCTCCATACTAGCTCATCTGGAAAACAGTCTATGGATTTGTTTCTATTCAATGCTCCTCAGACATAGCGTTACATAGAATGAAAATACTACTACCATTTCAAAATAATTAATACCATTTATCTTAGAGATTTTCCATTTTTCCTTTTTATAAAAGATTAGCCATTGAAGCACAATGACAATGATGTCAACAACAAAAATAACATGTGGTAATTGTTTTCAAAACTCCCAGAGTGTGATTGTGTTCACCCATTAACAGTAAGTAAGAAAAATACCTTTGATTTGCAACTTAAACCACTACAAATAAGGAATGATATTTTATCTTTATTATACCTTAATTGAAACAGTCTTTGTAGTGATCATGTATTTATTAAGATTCTGAATCGAGTTTTGGCATTAGGGAAAGAAGTTCCAAATAATGACCACACAAACAATCATAATTTCTCTCCAAAAGTATCTCCCTGTAAGGGTATGGCTCGGATGTCAGTTGCTAATTAATGCTAACAAAACCCAAACAAATAAAGGCACAAAACCCCTAAAACAATCAAACAAAAAAAACCCCAAACAAACAAAAACAAAATAGTGGTAAAACTACGAAGCCTAACCTGGTGCACATAATCCTTAAATCCTACTTCACTTCCTAATTCAAACCAGGAAACATCAAAATTGAGATCAATGCAAAAATGCTAACACAAATGCAGATGCGTATTTTTACATTGAAAGGCAAAACCAAAAAACCTTGAATTAAAAAAAAAAACAACAAACAAAACCCAAACAAACAAAATCCAAAAAACTCCACCGACATTTTCAAAAACTGGATCAAAAAAGACAGCCAAAACTTAAATTCATGCATCTTATTTCTGATGTGGAGGCATAATTCTTTTACTTATTTGTTAACCTGCCTAAATCATCATAGATGACTGCATGGAAGATAGATGTTCTGATGTGTGAACAAGAATTTGAGAACCGTGCAGAACCTATAGCATAGTCGATAAGCTGAGAGCACAGACTGTAAACTCATTTTCCTGAATATGACTTTTAATTTAGAGCTAGACATATGAGCAAAGCACTTGAAAACTCACATCAACACTTAGCAACTTGCAGATGACTACCAAGTGGCCTAATTTTTTACTAACATTATAGGAAGAAATTGATTTACAGTAGAAGACAACTTTGCTGTAGCAGTTAATACTACATTTACATGTCTCTATAATTTACTTCACTTACGGCTGTCTCTTTTATTAATATTCATTATAAAAGAGCTCTTTTAATATTGCTTGATTTGACAGGAATGCATTAGCTATGACAAATGCTTTATAATGTGCTCAGACAATATTAATACAAGCAGAACCTCCAATAATTGCTGTTACTTAAATACAAAGATTTTCTTTTTTTTTTTTTTAATTTGAATTTACCCTTTCTTCTCTTGATTCAGCCCTTCACTAATGTAAGTTTTGATAACTATACATCAGTCAGAATCAGTCCTAATCTTAGTGGCTTGACAGACCACATGAAAAATTGAACCAATTCAGTCCTTTCAGAAATTTTAAGATACAAAAATTGTTATGGTGTTTTGTTTGTGGTGGGATGTTTTAAACAGAAGCAAATAACTTCCCTTAGTTGTGATCTCTATTTTATGTAACAGTAAACAAATTCTTCCTCCTTAGGAGAGGACTTGTTCATGAAAATTCCTTAGCTCTATGTACTCTGAGATCACAGTCAGAATGTTTACAAGCATAAAGTATAATAAACCTGGCTACCAGGTTTACTACAGCACTACACAGCTGTAATAAGATTTATCTGAAGAAATAGAGTCTGAAGTGTCTGAGGATACATAAGTACTATCACAAATTACACTAAAATTTTGCAACATAAACAGAAAATAAAATCAGTCTGTACAGTCATAGTGCAAAGAGACCCATGGACTAGGAGCCATTATAAAAACTATTTACAGAACCCTGATGTACAGAGGGTAGAATCCATGACTCCAGTCTATTTGTCCTCAGGCAAAGAGTTGCCAAAAATTTTAAACTAAGCACACTATAATCAATTGTCTCAATTTCTTGTGTTTTGTAAGACATTAATATGATTTAACAGTCTAAGTGAGATGTCAAAGTTCTCGAGATAAATGTTTGTCATGCTCATACTTAGCGTAGTCTAGACTCTACTTTCTGGAAAGCCAGGCCCTCAGTCATCTTAACAAATATTCAGAGAGAGCATTTCTCATTCCTGGTATCAATGGCAAACAGGTAGTTTATTCAAACAATAAATATTTTTAACTATCTATAGTCCAATTTGTGAAATGCAGAAGGTGCGACTACTGAAGAGTAGTATGTTCATAGTACACAGCAAAGCATGTTCATAGCCTTATGTAAGCTTACCTGACTGGACTGAATAGACGGAAACCAGCATGTTTTGTTAGTATATTTTTAAAGCAGACAATTCACTTTGCTATGTTGTATCAGTTATACTTTCCGTCTATTGAAGTTGGTAATGCTATGATCTGTAAGGCCTGGTAAGTGATCCTCCCCAAGGAGGCAACAGTCCTTTCCTCTACGGAGACAGAAATGCTCATGGCTTGGCAGAGGGTATGGCACAAATCAAGCGCCTCAGATTCATTTTGGACTAAAATTTGTTGTGGAATATGCAAAACAAAGAAATACAAATACCAGACAGAGAGGTAGTTACAGTACCCTAGCTAAACCCTAAAAGTCTTAACGGAAACTGTGTATTTAACATCCATAAGCATGTCTGACCTGGAAAACAAGCAGGTTTTTGCCATAATTAAAGCGTGAAAACAACAAAAGCAGCTGTACACAACTGTACTGCTAATGAAGTCCTGTGCTTCTCTATCATCAGAATTATTCATTCCCTTAGAGACCCAAGAGAGGAATCTTGTCTATATCATACTGATGCTTCACTAGCCTCTAGCTGATAGGTTAAAGAAATGTTCCAAATAATAAATGTTATTTGAATTAGAGAATCATAAACAGGTTGCGTTGGAAGGGATCTTAAACATCATCTAGTTCCAATACCACCCCCCTTCCCCTCCATGGAATGTTATTTCTTACAATTTCCATCTGAGTAAAAAAACTCAAACCATAGGTTGCCAAAGCACAGCTCAGTTCATATAATCAGAGAAATATTTTAAAACTAAACTAAACAAAACAAACCAATAAGAAACCCCCACATCAAAGGTACCACAGAACTTCCTTACTTTGGTAAAATATCACATCTTGCCTCTCAATTCAGAGACTGCTCAAACATTAGTAAATGTAGTAATGACCTTAAAAAGATAAGCATGTTCTTCAAACTTGTACTGCAGGACTCAGTAGGCAAAAGGGTGGGCTCAGCCACCAGAAAGCTCTCCCCACCAACCACAAAACAAGTGTGCACACAATAGCTGTAGCTCAGAGTATGATGACACACTACTAAAGGAAGATAAATGCACTCCCAAATATGTAAGGTTGGAAATGTCAGCAATATATCTCATGAGTTCCATAACGACAGCCATCTTGATTAGAAACAGTGTCTACGGTATCTGAGGAAGAGAAAACCACTAAATTTAAAGGAGCACAGCTCTGCAACAGCAGAAAAGAAACAGTTCTTTCCAGCTTTCTGGTTTGGGTTTTGGGTTTGAGTTTTTTTGGGATTCTCTACTTGTTTGCTTGTGGGTTGTTTTGACCTGTTCTGGACGAACCAGATTAGTATTTGCAACACTTGGATTTTTATTTTTTCGCCCCTTTGCATAATTAGTTTTTTCCCTGAGTATTCTCATTTCAAGGGTTTATTAAAAGTGTCCTGGAAAGAAGTTCTGCATTTTCAAAAATCTCTTTAAAGTACTAGAAAGACTATTACCTGAAGGAAACAATGAGACAGATTTCCAGTTACAGATGGTTCTCCTAGGCTATTACTGATGGACAAAAATGTAACACAAAGCGCTGCAGTGTTGACAACCACACTGTTAATGCTAATTAGTAGGAGTGTGCCAATTCAAAACTCCATTTATTTTCTTCCTTTGTTTAAAGCTAGCTAGCAATTGCGGAAAGCTTAAAACAAAAAGACAGCAGGACATAGTCATGAAGCCATCTTCACAGTTGTGATAGAGGGCAAGCAGGGACCTTGACTGGGAGCTAGACAAACCATTGGAAAAGTAAAAGGCTGAACAGTAACAACTCAGTATTTGTGAACAGCCATCA
>JANHGB010011941.1:0-18976 GCA_026283785.1 Coracopsis vasa | reverse complement strand
CCGAAAGTCAAAAACACAGCACTGCAGCAGCTACTAAGAAAGAGAAAAAAATGACTGCTACTGCTGAAACCAGGACACAAAGCTTTGAATTTTTTCACCAAGATCAAGGCTTCAGCAGCAAACAATAAGGTAATTAAATGCTAGATCATTCAACTCACTGGTGTCTTAGGACTTCAGATAAAATTTTTTTCTCTCTCACTCCTTGGTTTAGTTTATTGAGCAGAATTGAAAATGTGGGTATGAGGCCTCAATATGATCTATTCCCTCATGATAACAACCACTGATTTTCCTTGTTTGTATTTAATTTCTATATTCATCTTTTCCTAATCACACTACTACCTCAAATTATTCTTATATAAAATTATTCTGAATTACATGAGCTTTTTCATCCTACTCTGGCTACAGGTACTAGCAGGATATTCCGCTCAGATACACTGTTTGTTGATGGTCCTGATCCCCAGTTACCTAACAATTAACCCCTTGCTACCAGTCATTTAGACAAGAGGAACCCAATGGGAAAGAAAGCAACAGGGAAACAAGATGTGCTTTGTGCTATGACTCTGGAACCACAAAATCAAGCCTTCAGGGGTGTGATGCAAAAACTAACAATAAAAAAAGCCCCAGTATTACAATAAATGTAATTTTGCCAATGCATTCTTCTTAGTAGGAAGTGTTATCCAGAAAAGCCCCATGTGCAGTTTCTTGTCCTGGAGCAATTCTGTAAGTATTCCCGTAGATCACCTATCTCCTTCTTTTCTCTGGCTCCTGAATCGAGAGCTGGCAGCCCAGCGTCTCTGTCTTACACACCATCCAATTTTTCAGCTGAAAATCACCATCCCTTCCGAGCTGAAGTGGAGGCACTGGGTTGTCATGAAAGAGAAGATCAGTTCAAAATCCAGGGATTGTTCAGGTACATACTCTGATTCACTCTCTCTTTCAGGACTGGTCTACTCCTGATTACATGCAACTATTCCTGCAAGTCCTTTCCTATTTCCATGTATCATATACTTCTTTCTCTTCACTTTCCATCACCTTTATTCTAGCCAGAGCCTACTGTTTAATTCCTCCTTCTGGGACCTTGTTGTTCATTTTTAACTTGTTTACTTAAGGTCCAAGCAATTAAACTAGGGGTCAGACCTAAATTGTACCACAGAACATGTTGTGTACATCACTTGAATGGAAGTGACTACTCAGTGAACAGAATGGGAGTGAGATGAGCCCACCAGACTTTTCTGCTCTTAGCTATGTGCTGCTCCCTTCATGCAGAAGCTACCTCCCATTCCTTGTGAACTGATGAATGTCCTGGATTCTGCTTTTAAATGTGTTTATTAATGGAATCCTGAATATCATAAAAACTGCAAAACAAATAAAAAATATAGCCCTGTTGAATGTGCAATGAAAAAAGTCAGGGAAAATACAAATCATACTGGAGGCTTCAGAAAAGTGACTTGCTTAGTTAATAGGGCTGAGGCAGCGTTACCTAAGACAACATTGCTATTAGGTTTTTGAAAGTTGCTGCACCCTTTCAACCTGTTTGAAGGAAAAAGTTCTATCAGCTTTCATTTCATAATAGTGTTTTGCTGTGAGTATGCAATCAACAACAAAAATATCTAGTTTAGGGACCTAGTAAGACTTAGCAAGCAGAAGGTCTCTTAGCAACAAAACCCCATAACTAATGTGAAGCAGCTGTGGTAATTCTAGAAAATGGCTCAAACTGTTGAAAAGCCATTAGGAAGCTGATATATAGAGAATAAAAAGAACCATTCAATTTTAAAAAGGTTTCCAAATATGGAGTGTTATGTTATTTTATAACCAAATCTTAGTCATCCAAAGTTTACGTGCCACAAAATGCTATTTATGGCCATGTGGCTGGACTTTCTACAAGTAGCTGGAATTCCATCACATACCTGAAACTCCCCCTGAAAAAAGAAATTGCCAATGGCTAAGCATATATTCTTCAGTGGTAAAGGTACTATTGCCATATTTCAGTGAGGCTGATGCCACTTATGGTTTGATTTATTACATGCATTTGGAATGGGATTCTAAATAATTGGAATCAATTTCTTTAATCCTGTAACTTTCAGTCTCTATTGGAAATAATGAAAGCCACTTGCTTTGGGTAGGCTTTGCATATGGCTGATTGTCAGACATTAGCTAACAGGCTCTATAACTTATTTGACTGCTTCTTTAATTAGAAATATCCAGTAGCTGAAAGAACGACATATTTTAAAAACTGTATCTGAAGTAAAAAATGATGGGTGTTAGGAACAACAAATTTTGTTGGTTTACTCTTCGTGCTGCTACCAGTTGATGGGTCACTAATGATTTTTACTGCTCATATTTACTACTGTACCATGGTCTCAAAATTGCTTAAAACCGTGGGCAGACAAGAATTGGTTAAACTTACTAGGCAGATCAGCTGGTTTCAACTAGATACAAGGAGGCTTAAATGCTTTTTTGAATAAAGGCCAAAGGTTAGAAAAATAAAGAATATTAACTAAACAATCTTCATTTGTCAGAAACAACTGTAGGAGATGAGTTGGATGGGCTTCCAGATATTCAGCAGTCCTAGATAAATGTGGACTGAGCTTCGTAGCTGATGTGTGTGTAATGTGAAAAACTGCTCTGTGCAACCCGGGCAGATCAGACTTACTGCTTTTGAATCTACCCTTGCCGTCAGGTCTGACAGCCCATGAGGATACCAGTATTCAGTCCCACTTACTTGTGTCAGACAGTTTAACTCACATTTGTTTACATTAAAGATAATTGCACTTGGAGATTTGATCACAGCTAAACCTACTCAGAGGATGGTTGGCAACCTGTATTCGTCAAGCCTTATCTGCTATCCAGCAGAGAGAAGTAAAGGGATGTTTTCTGGACAAGCTGCCTTGTAGAAGACAAGGGGCAAGATGTATGCTATGGTATTAAATTATAGTTATTAGGAAAGCACATATCTAGTCAGCTTTTAAAAAAAATAATTTTTGAGGGAAACAAGTGGAAAAACGAGCAACAATTTAGCGTGATCAGATGATAAAAAGTGCATAAACAGAGTTTCCAACTCTGACAGCCAACATGGAAGAAGCCCAAAGATTAGTGTTACCTATAAAAAAATGCCAAGGTAACAAGTTTTCACAAATAAGTGAATTCTTGAAAGCTCAGCAAGTCGATTTCAGTATCCCCCAGTAAACAACAGGGAAAGCTCCACTTCTTTAGTATCATGTTCATGTCTGCCTCTTTAGATTCTGTTTTATGGCCACTAACATTAAACTGACAATGGACTGTTTGTTGCAAACAAGTGATAAAACATAACACAGAAAAGATTATAGCAAGATTTCAAGATCTGGTGATTTAGGCCACTTCTAATTGAACTGACCTGTACACTCTCTTTCATCTGTTACATTAGATAATAAGTTTATTAACATAAAACAAATGAACCAAGATTGTTGGATAAATAAACTAAATCTAGTGAAAGTTACGGGATTGTACAGACATTGTGATATTTAGTGGCTTTGACTCAAAGTTGGAAGGAAATTGGTAACTGGCAAAGCTTCACTTTTGGCTCTAAGTCAATTTAGAAACTAGATGAAGTCAAGTAAAGAAACAAGAGAACATTTTTTTCAGGAATGTCCATAAAACTCAGACTATCAAAATTCACATATCTGAAATAAGAGATGTCTTCAAGTCCATTTATTCATGCGGTTAATCACTTATTTTAAAAATGTCATAAAATATCTATCTTATAACCTGAGTATTGTAAAATATGCAGTGAACAATTATCAGGCCTAAATTAATGTTATAAAACCTGACTGACTATACAATTTGGGATGAAATTTTTTGCAAATGCAAAATGCATAATTCAGTTAAGGAAATACAGGGATGGTCATCTGTGATAGGAAGGCAGAAAAGAGATATAATTTATGTTCAGCTGCTCTTTTTTTAAATGTTAATTCCATTCTCCAATTTTACTATCAAAAGAAACTTGAAAATTGTTATTAAACTCAATAACAATTCCATGTTGTTATTTGGTGTAGTTGGTAATATTTTATTCACAGCAAAATCAGATGATTTATTTTTAGTGACCTCTTATATCTGGCAGACATCAACTTAGAAATAGATTTTTTTAAAAAATGTTGACAAAGTACAAAAGCTATTGCTCAGTATCAAATGTTGGTGCCGTCATCTTTTCAACAAAGCCAGGTAGACAAAGACAATCTGTACCTCTACTTGGAAGTTTTCTGATATACATAACTTCTCTTATCATTATCTTTTCTAGGCTGTATTTATTGCCACCTAATTTCTATTTCTCTCATTCAGCTCCTATTTTCTTTAAAATAATGAAATCTATTTTCTCTGTATGCTTCCTTAAAATCTTCTTTTGTTCTACTATCCTTTGCTCTTTCTCTTCCATTACCATATGCGTAGAATTTCCAGCTTAAAAAAGTAGACTGTCTTGGATTTCGACTGTGCTTTGTGCTTGTGTCAGTTTTTATTTTATACTAAGTTTAGTCATCTGTCTTTTCTCTTACCAATATAAATAATTATCAAGAAGGTACAAAAACTGCTGCATGTGTTAACGCCAAGTCAGTATCCACATTTTTAGAAAAGTCAGGCTGTTTGGAACATATTCAGCAAAACACTTAGAGTCCTCAAGAAGACAATCTGCAAGTGCCTTGAAGCCCACTTCTGTGATATACAGTACTAAATCATTGAAACCAGTACTTAAACTGATATCCTTTCAGTACAGACAGGAAACCATCACAGGATGAAACTGTCATACTTGGCTGCTAATTAGCTAACTTTTAGAGTAGTGTAATTTGAGAGTAATAATAGAATAAGAGGTCTCTTTCAGTACTCCTGAGTGATGTATTGACTTGAAGTTGCGCCATTGTCCTCACCACATGCTTTGGAAATGTATTCAGAACAGTCTTGCTGAGAACCAATACTATGTTTATATCACACTAATTAATTATTTATTAATAGCAAGTGCATAAGATTCCCAACCAAACAACCAGAGTCTCGATTTACCCATGAATCAAGCTTCACAGGACTTTTACATGTCAATATCCTTCACATGTATCAGGGATCTTATTCTCTGTTATGTGGCCCTTCTATATTAATCTAGTATCTCATGTAATAAGAATATTCTGTCTTTAGATATATAATTTAAGAGACTTGTCTCCTTTATACTAGGTTTATACCAGGTTGCAGAGAGCAGTTTTTCACATTGCCCACACAGATCAAGTGGACAGAGTCAGGTTTTTCCCAGATTTATCTGTGGTCCAATAAACTAGGCCCTGCTTTGTATGACTGTTTGGAAAAAAATATCCCCTGTGTGCAAATGAAAAAGGGATGTCAGCCATTGTTAGTTACTAGTATGAATATCAACCTTAATTTTTACTCCTGTAACTATATGTTATGCAAAATATTCAGAAGATTTAGATGATATTTACTTTCCATTAGCATGTCGGCAAGACCACAGTACATGCCTGACTTGCCTCTATGACCAGGGGTCTGGTGCTTTTTTTTTCTAGTAACAGCAAGGGAGCAACTAGGTGGAGGATGAGCTGAACCTCCTTAACACCATCTTAATGTTTAAACCAATTCCTCAGTTTTGACTGCTCAGAATGAGACTTTCAAGATGGCTTTTCTTTAACTAAATCTTCAGAATATATCATGACAAGAAGCACTTTAATGGATTTATCCAGTTGACTTTCAACTCTGTTTTAATATGCTACTGATATGTCTTAATTTGTGGAAGGAGAAAATTATGAGACATATAAGTCAAATAGGAGAGAGGATAAGCACTCCAAGCTGACAATTTGATGAATAGAAATTAGTACATGCCTAGTTTAGTACTTCATTAGTTCATGTCAGCAATGATAAAAAACAACATTAATGATGATACTGAAATGCTGAACTTTTAAAGCTCTAACTCAAGTATTCTTGTACATGCTGCAAAACAGCCTTGTTGACCCTCAAATACTAGCTATAGTGCTAGACAGGGTGCAAAAGACTAAAACTGGAAAGAATGAAGATCGTTTAGTTGAGTAAGGTTTTCAGAAATCTTATATTGTTCTTAATTTTTAATGAAAAAAAATCATCAGTTCTGGTAAGCTGCTACAAGGTATATATGCTTGTACCATATATCTGGGTCTTTGAAAAAGAGTGAACTCCCTCAATGGCTGCTATGGGGGTTATCCCAAGGACTGGAAGAAAAAGTTCAGCATGTGAGAATTGTGGTTCCAGGTCCATAGTTCCTGTGAAGGGAAAGTTCCTATCACCAGATCCTGACGGTGTCGCATTTAGGGAGAAACATAAGAAGCAATCCATCAAATAATTACAGCTTAGATTATGAAGTGGTCTATGTGTCAAGACTAATGCTCTAAAATGGATCTGTTGGCACAGTGGCAACAATTACAGAACAGTGTGTAGGAGGTAAGAAGCTTCTTTACTGCTTTCACATATTAAGATACATAAGGTGACAGTTTGAGAATCTAAACTGATTTATAAGGAAATCCAACTCTAGACTATCAGTCTAGCAGGATGATAAGTGTGGAAGACAATGGCAAACTTTCTACATGAGAGAAATACATGTGAGGATTACAGTAGGAATTGGATTTCCATGTTGACAGTGTCAATATTCATCTTTTCATCATGGCTCTGCTGTGTCTGAATGTTGGAGAGTCATTTAAATAGAGACATCAGTCAAAGAGACAGCTCACAAGGACTAAATGAGGAGGAAAAATAAAGTGTCCTGTAAAAATTGCACTGGATAGAAACTAAGTTTGACATATTCCTTGGGGAAAGAGAGCTTCCAATACCAAGCGAGTGTTATAATTTCTCGATTTTGGTCTTTCAAAACCTGTTCGAGAACACCTTGTCCATCTCCCGACAGTCCCACCACTGATACAGAAGTTCACTGATAAGCATGACCAGATGTGAGCCTTTGTTTCCTAAAGAGATATAATAGTAATGATTTGTCCTCTATGCCCAGGACCCAGTTCCTCTAATTGGCTGTACAGGTAATGAGTGACACTTTGCATCTTTACAGTGTTCTGCTCAAACCACTTGTTCTCTGTGGGGTCACAGGCATGTCAGCTATATGATTGTCTTAGTAAGGACCGGTATAGTACTATATAAAAACCTACAGCCTGAGTGAATAGTGTGTACATATAAGTGGTTAGCTTCAAATTTATCTAATATGGAAGCTGAAATCAACACATTTGCATGTTTATCTCCAGGTTCTGTCACTGCTCTTTAGCCTGTTAAAGTGCTGTAAATACAGTGAATGTGAACAGCAGAATAAATGATGTATAAAAAATCTAATCCTGTTGGCATCAAAGATAAACCCCTCTGATTTCAGTGGGCTGGTCTGTAATTCTGATATGATTATAAAGGAATAATCTCCTGTTCTTGAGGAGGACTTCAGCTCAAAATCTGAAGAGCTAAACTTCAGAGCTTATTGCCGACTTTTCTGCTTTCAGGTTTATTTTTTGCAAAAAATGTTTTTTCTTAAGTACTACTGTACTAACTATTTAAAGTAAATCCATCTTTTATATGGAGCCTCTTTAGAGTATTTGTTTGTTTGTTTGTTTTAAACCAGGATATTATTACATGACTTGATATAACAAAAATAAACCAAAGGCTTTTCTTCTGGCAACCAATTTCACTATGCTAAGAGATATATAAAGGGATAGCCTCAGGCTTTTGTGATGTAGAAGTAAAAATTAATAGCTAAGTGGTATGTTATACTTTGTCTAAAAAAGCTCATTTAATTTTATGGCATGGGGTTTGCATCTGTTTTCTTTTTTCGGTGATATTTTACAAAGGTTTGGGCCACAGCTTTCAAAGTCACTTATATAACACAAAAAAAGATTTTAAAACACGTAAAGAGCTATTGTGGAAAAAGAGTAATGAATTTCCTCATTTGTCCAGTAAGCATCCTGTGTGTTACTGGGAGATCCTTCATCATAGAGGGTGGTCCACTAGTAATGTACAAAAAAAGGACAGTGTACAAAAATTAAATTATTATTTGACCCCACATCATTATATGCCACATAACTAATTAAAGCACACTTTAACAATGTACTCTTAATGTGCTGTCTGTTACTTGTATGACTCACTCAACTTTCACAAAGAATAAGTGATTTGTATTAGATGAGAGTTGCTAAGGATGTTTTTGGGGCTAGCAATTGCTGTCATTGCTATGTTAAATAACAGGCCCAAGCCTGGGATAGAAAGAGACAGGCTTATCATGAGCCAGGAAAACAGCACCACAGGACTGATAGCTCTGACTTAGGGCCTTGTTTAAAAAGTTATGACTCAGTGCAAGCAGCCAAGGATCCTTAGTCTTCCTCAGTTCACTCCAAAGCAGCCATTAAGAGCCCTAATGTTCAGGTTGCGTGCCTCACTCTGATTATTTTTGGGAAGTTGATCACAGCAAGCCTTTTTTTCCTAATAAGCATTCATCTTCATTTGCTGGATGAAGGGAGCTCTCAGTGAAAGCTTTATACATGGGGCAGGATAATGGTAATTTCTGCCAAGCTTTGTAACTATATGGGTGCATGGACTGTGAGCTTCTCTTTTCTTTCTTTGACTTGTAAAGTAATAAGCACATATCATAATAGCTCTTCCAGATACAAGTACAAGCAAGTTATACATATGGATAATAAATTGTGAGGGGACGGAGCACTTTGGTCTAAATTTACAATTAGTGCTGCTAAACTTTACCATACAAATACATAGAATATGTAAGAGACTGTTATGTAACGATACCAAAGCTTTAAAAACTGCAGAAGATTAATTTCTTTTTTTTTATTGGCATTCTTTTCCATACCTCCTCAGTCTTACAGCCAGACTACGTTAGCAGCATGCATTCAATTTGCTGAGGCATGCAGTGGGAACATACACTATATTTAACACATTGCAAAAATGACCTTAGATAACTTGTAGATGCTTAAGAATGTTATTATTTAAAACTCAACGAGTGATAGTACTCCTTGGAAAATGTAAGAATGAGTTTTAATTTCATTATTTGCCATAAAGTCTTGATTTCCAATCCAGCATTATTGTGAATTTAAAAGCTTACTAGACTAGGACTGAGTGTTGGCTACCTGAGCATTAAGCCAGCATAATTTTGAGAAAAACAGATAATAGATGAGGAGATAAAATTCCATTTTTCAAGGCAGTAAGAGAGTTTTTCTGAAGTTATTAAATCCCATCAGGGATTTAATTACTAACCCTAGGGATTAATAAAAACCTTAGGAATTTAACCCTAAAGGGATATTCTAGCAGACAAATGGTAAGTAGAACAGTCGGAGATAAAAGGCCAATGATGTGAGTACATAATTTTGCACATATCATATAAGTTGATAGCTATTTTTTTATGTGTGAGAATATGTAGCTATTCTGAAACAAAACCAAATGGATTTTCAAGATGATTATAGTGTTAAACACACAAAAATTGATGAATCCAACACTAAAATTGTAAATATTTCTCTAACTCTATCCCTTAAGAGTATGAGTCACCAAATGGTTCATACACATTTAAATAATAGGATCTGATATGTCGGAGAAGATAGTACTGTTTGAAGGACAAAAATTTGAGGCATTAGGCACACTGACATCTGCCATCCTGATTGTGAAGATATTAAAAAGGATTAACAATATGAATGAGGACCCAGTTGATACTCAGGTCCTGCTGAATCTATAATTAAAGTTAATTCAGATTTCTAGGAAGTCATTTACTAATAGAAAATGTCTCCTGTTCAATAGAAAGCAAGCAATTTGAGTACTTTCTTACAGGGATTAAAAATATACTGACATGCAAAAGAATATAAATAAAATATAATCTCCCCTTTTCTCATAACCCACCTGCAAATAAACACACTCACTCTAGAAACTTCAGGAGTCCAAACTGGTTAAAATATGAAAACAGCTGTTTCAACATAGAGGCAGGATCTACCATTTTAAAAGAGAAATATCTTTGTTTCATTCTATAGAAATTTGCAAGTTTTACTTATATTCCTCACCCCCTAAAATAAAATTTGCATTATTTTTTTACCTACTATTTCTTTTCCCTTTTTCCTGCATTTCCTTTTTTGCCATGTGAAATAGCCCCAAAAGAGGAAATAAAGAAAGTTTATTGGGAAAGGGATAAGTACTGCAGCTAAAAATTATTTTTCTCTTCCACGTCTGTTGCATATTTTATATATGCTCTTACAAAAAGAGATGGAAGAGGCAGGAGTCTTTCACAAGACATCTAATTTTTTGAAGGATATAACTTTCTCATTAAAAGAAAACAAAAAATCCTTCTGAATTTTGACTACCTGAAATACTCAAATTCCTAGTCCCATGGTTGATCTTGTCCTCCTTTTTTGCCCACAGTCAATGTCTTTATATTTTGCCCTTCTCTTCCTGTTTCTAGTATGGGTCTTTATTTTTTCACTTTTCCCAGGAAGTGTCCATACTAATGCTTATAAGCTTGACTGGGAGGTATCTGTGGAAGTGCATATCAGCGTAACCCTTCAAAACCTTCCCTCAAGCTGAGCTCTTACTGGTTCTGCTAGGTGGTCTCAGATCACAGTATGAACTAGGTTCCTTTCAAGTAAAACAAAGTCTGGAAGATGGACTAGCTCCAAATGGGTAGTCAGTGAAGGAGAACAGCCCTGAGTCTACATAAAGTTACAGGAAATCCTGAAATGAACATGTTACTTGCATCAAGCCCTCAGTAGAAACTTGTACTTTACAGATCTGCTCCAATAGTGCTGCGCTACTTGCTATGTTATTCAAATATAATCTTTTAGAAGCAGATGATGCCACTCTCTAGATAGTATTTCTTAAATTCACCTCTGCTCTCTCTCTGCTTGCTCAGCACTAGAATCTAAATTTATCCAACGAAGCAGGACTGCTCTTTAACAGTCTTGTAGTTTTCACAGACTTCCCTCTGGCCAATATATTTTCCTTGATATAAAAAAATGTGCAATGGCGTGCAAGTGTACAATTTGAAGATATCACTTTTTCTGCTGTGTGATGAGTTTCTTAATATCTGTTATTGGCTATCACATGAGTCCACATTAGCTAGCTGCAAAAACAGAGAAAAAAAGTCAACCCAGTGCCAGTGCTAAAAGAAGTATGAGCCTATACCTTGCGTTGTTGTGTACCCAACTGCTCTTGATATTTTATCCTTTAGCCATATAGACAGATTTTGCTCTACTGCACTGCCATTTCTGTAACTGCAGGTGATGCCAGGGATTATGTTAACAGGAAGAAATCATAAGCAATGAATTCCAAAATAAATTTGTAGTATTTTTGCTTGCAGTTTTCTCTCTGTTTTGCCTCATTCAGTGTTTTCTTTCCATTACATTTTTCAGAACTTGCAAGATCACCAAACTGATATGAACTTGTTGGAAAAATGCATATGAATTTCTGGCCACAAGCCAGAATGTCATACTTCAGCAAAAACTGAGGGGAGGAGAGAGAAGAAAGAAAATAGGACTAAAAGATGTTATCATTAATTTTACATAGACTCCTTTAGGAGGAGCCTATGATGGATAATAGAAAAAGTATCCAGCAACAGCACTCAGGAAAAATAACATTTATAAAGGCAGTGTGTGCTGTGTTACACAAGCTGACGGGAATTATACAAATGCTTCAGGTCAGTGTTTGTTACGAAACAAGAGGGCATGAAATCATGTTCATTTTTCAACAGGTTCTTAAACTGGATACTAAGTAGGTTAAATGAATCGAAGACATGACTTTGGATGACCTAGGATTTAACTCCTTTGGCCACTGATAAGACTGTACAAGAGCTTCCAGCCCCTTTGGTTCACCATCATTATGGAAAACCAGTCTAGCCTAATGTAGGTGGTTTTTTGCTTCAGCTTGCTAGCCTGCCTTCTGTTCCTGAATCTTTTCATGCCTGGTTTCTTCCTTTTTTTCCTGATGAAAGTGCCATTGTTCACATCAACTACATTACCAACTGCTTGGACACCCTTAAAAATGTGGCAGAACTGGTGTCCTTTGGAGTACAGACCACAGAATAACTCTTAGCAGGTTCTGGCATCAGACATCTAATGATCTTACCACTGAAGTTTGCAGACATATTACCAGATTGTTTAGCGAAATGGGACTGTCATTCACCTCAGCAAAGGAGATATAGGTGGATATATGCAAGTCTTAGGGAACTCCTTTGGGGTTTGTTTTAACTTATTCTGATAGTGATACAGGAAAGAAATGAGCTACATGGTGTATATAACAGATGTTTAATTGCATCTGGGGAAACATTCATTATGGGTATCATTCACACCATGTTTTACCTGTTCTTCTGGTGTACACCTGCGTGTTAGTAGTGCACGTGGTGGTAATGTGAGAAACTCTCACTACCAGCCTTTTAAATTTTACTATGCCCTCTTTTTTAAAATGTGCTAAATTAGATACAGAAACAAAGAAACACACCTAAATAAACAAAAGAACATAAAGAACATGAGCAATGCCACACTGCCGGAAAGAGCAGGTGGAAATGTAAGTTTAGGGGCCATTAAAGCACTGTGAAATTTTTCCGTGTGTCACAATTACAGGAACACCTGGGTCAAATAAATTAAGACTAATCCATTGGGGGTGCTTTTTACAGTCTACTCTGGCCCCAGAATGGCTTGACCCTAACCTCTAATTCCGAACCAAAAAAGAGCAAATGACGGGGAAAAGCTTCCCAGTTCAGGTGGCTGTTGTCAAGGTAATCCATTGATTTGTTATAAACTACAAAGAAGGCACAGAAAAAATATGTATCAGAAAATAAGTCCATGGGCCTTAAATAGGATATTCAATATGTATAAGAATTTGGCTAGTGTGTGAAGCTTGGCAAAGGGTCTATCTCTGACTGATATTTAATTTCAACAATAATGAACCACTGATGTACAACTAAAGAAAAGTTTGGGCATGAAGGTTATTGTCTGGGAATTGTTCAAATGCTAGATGAATTTTCCTGATTTCCAAAGACTGAGAAGATATTCTGCTCAAGAAATGTCTGTAGCTTTAAGGAAAAGTCCACAGGAACACACCTTTCCTTTTGGTCCTTAGAAGGGAAAAGGAACCAGTAGACATAAACTATCCTGGAAAACAGTAAAAGTTGAGGGATTTCTATTAATGTACCTCATATAGTAGTCCCACCAACAGGAATACTGTCACCTCCAATTTTCTTGCCAAATACTAGATGACACTTCTATTTTGGGTTCCTCTACTTTCTTTTTATCCAACGTGGCAGTGGAGTACACTTGTCTTGGACCTATAAAGAGAGTCAGGGAATGGTCAGAAACTGTTTTTCACTCCTCACAGTTCTGCTAACGATACTGTTTTCTTCTTTCGAAAAGCAGTAGTTTAGTTTCGTTAAAAGAACAATCACTTCTGTACATTTTTCCCATGGCAAGGTTTTCTGCCAAGAAATTTTCACTGTTGCAGGGATAAAGTTTTTGAGAGTACAAAGTTTGATTTAATTAAAGGATTAACAATGCCTTAAAAACAAAAAACAAAGATCACAGTGACTGTATGTGTATTAACTGTGCTCTAATATCCTAATGTACTAACAGCTTTAACAACCATAGAATTAAGACAACATCCTAACGCATACAAATTAATCTTAACTAAAATGATAAAAAAAGCCAAAGCAAACAATATCAAATCTTCTGTGAATTCAGAAAGAACCAGCATATTGATAGCTAGACATGAAATGGTGCTTTCTTTGTTGAATGGTATAAAACAACCCCAACAAACAAATACATGAATGCCTGGAAACATGTTGAACCTCATTTACAAAGTTCTAATATATCTAAGGAAATTTAAAGAACATAAAATCAACCTTTTTAATAACTACGCCAGCACTTAAAACAGAGGAACTTTTAAAACAAGAGTTCCTCCTTTTTACAAGGATTATCCTCCCTGTTAGATTTAGGCAGCAATATCTCTGCCTCTGAAAAGAGATCATCTAAAATTTATTATCCTAATCTACATGGAAGGAATCCTAATACCACAAATAAACTAAATTGTAGTACTTTCAAGACATGGATGAATGGCAGCTGAAATGAAAGAAAGAGAAGACTGTACCAAGTGAAACAGTATTGACATGTTCTTTACCCTAAACAAAAGAAAAAAAAAAAAAAAAGAAGAGCTGTTCTTAGCAGGATGTGATTATTGTCTCTTTAGAAAGACCAGAATGTGAGTTTTGCTGAAATGTGGGCCAGGTTGTAAGATGACCCATCCACTCGAACAGAAGCAGAACCCAAACTCAAATAATCCTTATTTCAAAACACAGTCCTTTGAAGATCAGTGTTTATGAAGGGATGAACAGTTGAAAATGAGCTTGGGGATCACAAGCTGAACTCATAAAGGGTCTAAATGGTACACTGGGAATCTAAACTGTGCATTTATCTAATGTGAAGTCTTTCACAAGTTCATACAGTTGGAGGTAGAAATCTACCAGTTTTGGAGGTGGAAATCTACCAGTTTTTACTGGAAATACAAAGAAACATCAAAGTCCTGATCTAAAAAGCTGCCCATGTAGCTGTCTCCAGTAGCTGTCTTAAATGTAATGTTAGGCTTATCTTACTGATAGAAGACAAATCTATTTTGATTTCTTGACAATATTTGTCTAGATCATAATTGACATGCTGTTGCATCAGTTTAAATTTTCATGAGGTTTTGTAATTAGCAAAATTTGGACACTGAACATATTCACATATGTTCAGTATCTACAACAAATGAATCTGAGCTAAGATACAAGCACTTGTAGAATGCAGAAGACTGTATGTTACCTTTATAAGCTTTACTTCAAGCTGTAAAGAAAATACTTTTAAGACACAGGATTTCAATGTGACATATATGTACAAAGTCTTGCAATGTTAGAAACTGAAACAATGTTAAAATAAGGAACTACACGTAAAAGGCATGTTTTACATGTAAAATGTAATGGGAATGCAATGCCATTGAATCTGCTCTAATTTTGGAATTTGCAAGAACATTTTATTGTAAATTAGACAGAATATTTACTTTGACGCATAAATCAATTTGTGTGTACTTTTACACATTTCTATATGAACATCTAGGTTTTGATAGGTAGAACCCAAGATAAAGTCAGCTGAGAATCTTTATGAAGTGGGCACATATAATCTGAAGGAGTTTCCTGGTAAAAACTTGGCACAGTGTTCCAGGAATAAACATACAAAGATAAATTAATTTGCATAAAATTTAGTACAGATAACTGACATACTGCTCATCTTTTGCATACTTTCCCTGCTAATGTATTTTCTAGTAGCTTTCCTTATAGGGATTGAATCTATAAAGGAAAGTAAATTCTGACTCACATTACTCAGCAAGAGGGACCCAGGGTTCGTAAACAGCAATCAAGACCCCCTCATTCAAAACATATCTTTTAGTCTTAGCTATGGATAGAGACGGTAAGCTATCTATGAGCTGCTCCATGTCAGCTGTTTCCATTATTGTAAATAGAAACTTAGGCTTCTTGGAAGGCACTAAAAGTTTCAGCCATCGAGAGCTGGAATTGTAGAACAAAACATCTTAACATTTTGTTAACAAACAGCTTTTGGCAATAGCAGATTCTTTGATCTCAGTGTTTGCAGCAGGGACGTGACTCACATGGACTGTGGAATGATCAGGTGACAGAAAAAGATCCAGTGGATTTGACTTGAAAAGTATCATGCAAATGCAGAGACCAACTCCTTAGCTGCTATGGGTACCTTAATGAGGCTCTATTTTCTCTGATCAAATGATAATGATTTACATCAGCTGATAGAAGAATCCCTCACTTTTATTTCTGCAAAGTGTGCATATACAGTAAGTTCCTGTTTTTCTTTATGTTTGCTGTTTAGTTCTAGTGGGGGAAGGGAGGAAATTTTGAGAAGTTTTGGCAATGTAAAATTAAATTTCTTTTTCTGAGCATAGTCATGTCTATTTGTGCTGCCAGACCAGATGAATGAAGCAGACATCAGTTGGATTGTTTGACTACAACAAATACCAAATGTGAAAGCCCAAGCAATGAAAAAGACCCATACAAAATGTTGGTGCAAGTCTCACCAAATTGAAAGGCTCAATAAATATGGACAGAAAGTTTAATATATGAGTCTAATCAACTTGATGTTTTAACATCTTTTCAGTTATTTCAACAAAGAAGGCTAGTTAGAAATTGTAGGGCACAAATTTCAGGAGCTACATCCCCCCATCCAGAACTGGAATGTTAATGATGGATATGAAAAAAGATGAAAATGCAGAAAATGTTAATTTAGTTTGAGGCCAAAGAGCCAACTTTACTATGGAAATAGAGACTGGAGACAGCATGTAACATAGGGTGCTGACGACTGCGAGGGACGGGAAAGGAAAGACAGATTAGCAACGGTTTCTGAAATGAGTGAGGAGGAATACAATATTACATGCAAAATGTTACAATAGGAGAGATTTGAAACCCATAGATGTTAATACAGAAAATTCACATAGGACCTGAAAAAACTCATAATAAGAGAAAAAGAAAAAAAAAGACACCCAACAAACCCCAAACCTACGTTAATTTAAAATGCATAGCCTCAATAAGGAAATCATTATGTTTTGTCACAAACACAAAAGACCAAACCAAACTGACAGGAGAGCACTGGACAGTGGAATAGGGGTTGGCAGAGATTTTGGTTGCCTAGAAAAAAAGGTGTTCTTGCCTAACCTACTGTTCTTGTTTTTTAAGGAAGCCTTTCCAGGACTATTCTATAGCAAGGCACATAATCTTTTCTTTTGATGTTATGGTAATGATGGTGCCTGAGAGTTTGCCGCAGTTTAGTGAGCATAAATTTAAACAATTTGCAATGAGGTGCAGACTTACTCATGTGTTTCCTAGTAGCCAATATACCCAAAGCAATGGATCAAAAAACCACAGGTGGCTGCTGGTAAATGCTGTGAAGCCTACTATGAAGTCTGTCAAGTTATAACTATTAAATTATAAATGCACCAATGGAATATGATTGTTAACACATTGTTTAATGGATAATAAAAATGTTGGTACTCCCCAAAACTATTGTGAAAATTAATGGAGACTTGCAGATATTTAAAGACTGTCTAAAAAAAACAAAATGCTGATAAAACCAGCTTCATGTTTTATATGCATACACCTGTGAATTTATTTATTATTTTGGCTGTTGAGTTTAATATTTGCAAAGGCTACAGTTTTAGTTTAAATGAGAGTTAAGTGTTCCTGCAGCTCTTGTAGCCAGATGTTTAGGTATGAAGTTATCTATGGGAATAAGTAAGTCATTGTAACTTGAAAGGGATAGAATGAGTGGGATGAAGAGAACTAAAGGATGAAGTTAAGTCATAAAGAAGATTTTATCTCGTCTCCTTTTCCATTCCACCATGGCCATCCTTATGCTATGTTTCCTAAAGCGTAGAGTAGTTGTAGGTGCTAAGGAGAAAAAGTGCAACCATATCTCCCAAAGAAATTGCACTGTCACTGCTTTGGAATGAAGAGCTGCAAAAAGCAAACTAATTATCTGACCTTCATGTACATGCTGGCTGTGGCAAGAAAGAACAGACCTGAAATTCATGGGGAAAGATTTATTCTCAGTCACTGGATAGTGAGTTTGGGGTAGTTAAGCACAGAAAAAGATTTTCTGGGGAAATTCTGGGTATCCCAGTTCTGGAAGATCCTTAGGTACAAACCAAACAAACTTTTTCAGGAATAGCTTTGCTATAACTGATTATATCCTGGGGCAAGAGATAGACCAGATGACTTAAGTTCTCTTCCCAGTCTATTTTTCTGTAACTGCAACTGCTCTGACTTGTCCCTGGTACAGACAATATCTGTTGCAGTACCACCTATAAAGCAAGTGTACCCAATTTTCCATGGCTGAAAAGGCTGATCATTCCTTATTCTAGCCAGTGAACAAGACCAAAAACTATTTTTTTTATTTCATCTGTGTACATGAATGCTACTAGCAGTGGTAACTCTCAGCAGAACATTATGTGTCTCCCAAGGGACAAGAGTGGGTCTCTAAGTATTTTTTTTTTCATTAAATCATTTTTTTCATAAATCATTAAATATTTTCATTATTTCCACACAGTTTTTTCCCCCAAACTGAGACAGTAAATACCCAATAGATACAAATAATAATAATGTTTGTTCAGAAAGACAGGCAACAAACCTTTAACAAGCAGTGTCACTGTAAGCCTTAAATAGTAATTGTACTGCCTAAGGCATCTGATAAAAGATTCTAGTGTTCTTGCTATATTGTGTCAGGCAGATGCATCAATCAAACTCCATAATGGACTAAATTGGGAAATAGGGTACTGGGAATAAACAGTTCTAAAAAGAGGTGAAACTTTGTGACAAGCAGCCTTAACAGACCAATCTTGATTCTAAACATAGAAGCAATTTTAGGGCTTCTCTGGAGGCAAAGGACAATTATTGCCTAAACAAATAAACTAGTGTCTCAGTACCTCAGGCATTCACTAAAGTTAGTTTGAAACACAGTTTTGAGATCTGACTAGTGAAGTTTTTGGGACACTGTAGCTTGACCCATTAACTTTCATTGAACTGTGTATGGACATCCTTTTAGATAATCCATAAACTAAACTGGAATAGAATGAGAAAACTGGAATGTGTTATGATTTTAGCACCAATTCTGCTGCCAAAGAAAATAACTAGGTCTTAACTAAGATTGAATATATGTCAGGCTCTGAATTTGAATCTACATGAAGACTGCACACTTAAGGTTCTTAAAAGTTCAATAAAAGACCTGAACTTCAGCTTCTACTTGGAGTGTTTATTTAAAGCTGTATGGCAACTTGACGGCAAATCTGATTGTTAAAAAGGAAAAAAAGGAAAAGAAAAGAAAAGGAAAGAAAAGGAAAGAAAAGGAAAGAAAAGAAAAGAAAAGAAAAGAAAAGAAAAGAGAAGGAAAGAAAAGAAAAGAAAAAAGAAAAGGAAAGA
>JANHGB010011939.1:383-67829 GCA_026283785.1 Coracopsis vasa | reverse complement strand
CAAAAGGAGCATGACCAGCAGGTCGAAGGAGGTGATCCTGCCCCTCTACTCTGCTCTCATGAGACCTCACTTGGAGTGCTGTGTGCAGTTCTGGTGTCCTCAACAGAAAAAGGACATGGGACTGTTGGAACAAGTCCAGAGAAGGGTCACAAGGATAATCAGGGGACTGGAGCACCTCCTGTATGAAGATAGGCTGAGAAAGTTGGGGCTGTTCAACCTGGAGAAGAGAAGCTGCATGGAGACCTCATAGCAGCCTTCCCGTACCTGAAGGAGGCCTACAGGGATGATGGGGAGGGACTCTTCATTAGGGACTGTGGTGACAGGACAAGGGGTAAGAGGTTTATACTTAAACAGGGGAAGTTTAGATTGGATATGAAGAAGAAGTTCTTTACTGTAAGGGCGGTGAGGCACTGGAATGGTTTGCCCAAGGAACTTGCGAATGCTCCATCCCTGGTGGTGTTCAAGGCCAGGTTGGACAGAGCCCTGGTGACATGGTTTAATGTGAGGTGCCCCTACCCATGGCAGGGAGATTGGAACTAGATGATCTTAAGGTCCTTTCCAACCCTAACTATTGTGTGATTCTGTGATTCTAAAACCCTTTCAATGTAGTTTTCTTACTTCGTGATTCACAGTACAAAGCAACCCCTCAGAGTAATAACATCAGGAAATCCAGGGCCTCAAGATCCATGATTTTAAGAAAACTTACAAGTCAAGGCTGGTTGCTCAGATTCACTTCAGGAAGAAAGTGTTTTGTCCTAGGGCAAATGGTTGAAAGCTCCAATGGGCCTCTGACTTATTTCCTGAACTGAGCAAACAAATAAAACCAAAGTCTAAAATATCAAAATTGTGTGGGAAACAATGTACCTTCTTCTACCTAAGCTTTACATGCTAATGAAGAAAAGACGTCAGTAACTGGAACATTTCACATGACTGTGCCTTTAGTTATTAATATAAATATTGTATTCCTTTAAGTATTCCTTTAGTTTATATGTGGTCCATTTCATGTATTTCTTTTTTTTTTGTTTCCTTTAGGCTCTCTGCTTTGTGTGTAAACCATAAACAGAAGAGAGAAACATGATTCACACATCTTGGAGGAGTAAAAAGATAGTATGTTTTAGGAGAGTTTTGATCAGGTGTTTAGATGCTCAGTATTGTGTGTCTAAATGTATGTCTACTTAATCCAAACCCAAAAATAAGGTTGAACTCCACATGCAGCTACTGTGTTTCTTGGTCTGGACAGTTAAAAAATCAGGGAAGTAAGGTGTCTGCCTCTGGCCACCATACTGAACAAAAGATTCTTTGGGTTTTGACTTTACATTGGCTACATGTTCTGTGAGACCAATGGCAAGTCTTTGACAACTTTTATACTTTGGAATTAATATTACAATGATTTTCATACAATTTTTGTCTATGTTGGGACTCCATAAACAGCAGCCAGTGATTCATGCTAGGGGCAAGTAGAAGTAAACTGCTATCCTTTTCCCCAGGAAACTCTTTTCAGATGTTCCAAAATGCCCATGAAAGGAGAGGTGTGACCAAGTGTACTTTATTACTTCTGCTTCTGGCCTTCTTGAGTTCAGGTTACTCTCCTTTAACTGCTCTTCCCTCAAAGGCTCATTAAAATTACTGTTGTTATTCATTAGGTTTGTAATGAGACATCTGAGATAAATGCTTGACACATATGGTACTTGAAAGCATTTACACATTTTAAGTACGTGTTCATTCCTTTCTAACATTTTTTAATAGCCGTCACTATCAACATTTAGTGACAAAGAAAAATATTAAAAACCAGTAGATTGAATGCATCTGACTCCTTCCTTGTGACAGGTCAAACTCAGAAAAGGGAATGTGAGCAAAAGGTTTGGGTTTTTTTTCTTTTTCTTCATAAAACAAAGCAAATAAACAAAGCTGCTTTCTTTGTGAAAGATTTTCTTTCATAAATGTTTTTGAAGGAAAGACATGTTTTTCCTCCTATATGCAGGGTACTAACACCAGTTCAATCTTCCAAAAAAGCAAATAAACAGAAAGTTACTTGTTCCTAAAGAGAAATTTCTCTGCCACTTTGGCTATTTCAAAATTAGGAAAATCTTTCCTGCTTCTATGCCAGATCTCTGGGCAGCACTAGCTGCCCTGGGGATGGCACTTCCCAGCCTTTAATGCTGCTTCACCTAGGAAACTTTAATGCTGGGATACTTTAGTACCCCACAGATAACATCTGGGCTTGGTCACTAACCTAGAGGGACTAGTTTTCATAATCCTCCAAAACAGAAGCTGGTAGAGTGAAAAAACACCTTTCTTCAAGTGGCTAGTTCCTTTCTCCTTCTTGTTTGTTTTGTTTATTTGGGTTTGTTTTGTTTGAGTTTTTGGGTTTTTTTATTTTTTTTTATTTGGTTTTGTTTTGGTTTTATTTTACAGGATTAGACATCTTAAAGTATGGCAGGTTGTTTTTTACATCACTGGAGAACAGTATTGTCTGAGTAGCATGCATTTACACATGGCATCTTAAGCATCACTTCAAGATTTTAGTCTCATGTGTTGATGGGGCTGACCTGGAGCCCATGCAGTCACCATCCTGCCACTACCCCGAGAAGAACATGCCTGTCCCAGTGACAAGGCTGCAGCCTGGGCTCTCTGCCAGGTCACAGGGCTGCTTTTGGCTCTGCTGCAGCCCCAGCAATAACCCTCATCTCTGAGCTGGGTCCAGAGCCTGGTACCAGGCCCTGCTCCATAGGAGCGAGTGGGCTGCTCAGCCAATGGTCCTGCCCTGGCTAGTAGGCTACATAGCCCTGGCCACTGCCCCTGGTACTGCAGGACACTGTCAGCCCCCACTGTGCCTGGAGAAGTAAGTACCTTGTGGAGGTATCCTTACTTCTAATGGCTGATGACCTTCCATCATTACTGTTGTAGCCATAATTGTAGTAAAAACTTCATAAACAGCAATTTCAGTAGCTTGATGCACGCATGGAAGCACGAGTAGATGCCATTTCTGTTGTGTTAACAAGTTTTATTAGCTCTGCTACATGTTTGAGAATGCACAAGGGGATCCCAGAAACACTCAACATTCACAAATTGCTGTCCCCATTTTAAATTCTTTATGTCTATCAGGTTGGACAGAGCCTTGGGTGACATGGTTTAGTGTGAGGTGTTCCTGCCCATGGCAGGGGAGTTGGAATTAGTTGACCTTAAGGTCCTTTACAACCCTAACTATTCTATGATTCTATAATTCTATGATTCTATATCAGTATTAGCAATTTTTAGTGGCCTCATCCTGCAGCAGTGGAGCAGTGCCAGAACCGACCGATTTCTGTACATTAAAAGTAGTGTATTAGCATGGTAAGAAAAACATTGAATTACATCATGCTTTGTGTTTTGTTCGAAAAGCTATTTAAGAAGGAACATTCCAGAGACTACTCTTTAAGTAAGTGTATTTTCGGTACACGTGTTGAAGACTTCCTTCAGATTGTGAATCTGGCCTCAATTTTATCCTGTGTACAGAGGAATTTTAGAAGAGATAACAAAGGGTAGGAAGATTATCTTTCAGGAGTCAAGCTTGGTATTTTGCAGGCATCAAAGTGTCAAGAACTGGTCAAAGACAAGATGCATACATGTACCAGTGCTCCACATTTCAAAACTCTTTGGTGCCTGTGGACAATAAGCAGTGAAAAATAGAGTGCTTGTAGACTTAGAGCATAACAGTCCACCCAGTTTCTGCTGTAAAAGCCAAAGGTCTTACCCAGAAGTTTACTGAAAAATTTGACCTGAATTTTTTCCATTGTTTTCAAGAAGCATTTTATCAGAAGCTCTCAACAGCCATGGCTCATCATTAGAAAAATTTCTTTCTTCTAATTCACCATTGGTAAAATATGGGTGTGCATTTATGGGGAAATACTGAGGTTAAATTGTCTCCAAGAAAAGTGGTTACAGTACACAAAGATAAGTGGACACTAATGCTTCCTTTAATTTAATTTCTCCAGGGCCTCTTATGTTTCTGTCTTAAAGCTGTCAGTGATTTCATAGCAACAGGAAAAAAAAGGAAATATTGGTCTATAAATCTGAAAGATGTATCTAAAGCAGAGAACAGAGACAGTTCCAGACTCCTTGAAGCTCATTATGGACTTTACTGTACTTGATTTTACTTGAAAGTCTTTTAAATACTACAATGACTGATGGTAATATAACACTGAGTGTAACATGAAAATATTTCATTTCCAACACCAAATTAATTTGGATCAAATACTTTGTTTCAGGTCTCAGTTTTTTTTGAATAATGGGAAAAAAAAAAGACATTGAAAATTTTTTAGTTCCAACTAGTAATGGTATTTCTCAGGAAATCATGTTCAATTATCTGGTTTTATAAATTCTAATATATCTTTTAAAAGTTGCATATACCTTACAACAAAATCTTTCTTTTTATTCAAATTGAGTATGTTTTGAAGATAGCTTGCAAAATTCACTGCTTACAGGGAAAGCAAAATTGAGCTCCTGGCTCTGGCTGTGAGGCTGAGAGCTGTAGGAGTTAACTCTGATGATGATAATGAGACTGAGCAGGCAGCAGATGCTTACGTGCCTTTACAATCCAAACGTACCGAAAAATTCCTCTCACAGAAAATTTGAGGAATGTCTGGCACCCTGGAGATAGTGACAGACTTGGTATTAGCCATATGCCACCTGCTAGAGCCATTGTTAAACAAACCACAGGATTTTATAGCACTATACAAAGTTGCTTACTCACAATGAGAATGTCCCATTCCAAATTTTATCATCTTCCCTTACAGCAACTCTTTAAACCACAAGTCATTCTAAGCTGTAAAAATACTTATTACAAGTATATTAAAGTAACTTAAGAATATTTTATAAAATGTGATATTTACAACCATGCATGAATAGGAACATAGTGTTTGCTATGCTGTGTTGTTTTTCCTGTAAAACCTCAAATGCTCTACACCTACTGTTTCACATTTACAATTTTAACATTTGTTTCCTTATTGGTTTCGCAAAGGTCTGTTGCTGTTTTCATGCATTAGCCCATCTGATGTGATTCTGAGCCAAAAATCAATTCTGTAAGATACGCAAAATTCTCGTTTGCAAAACCTGTAAAGAAATAATGCCTCACTGTAAAGAAAGGTGCATTAGTGAATTCCTAAAGTCATTCAAAGGACTAAACTACATACTGCTGTTTATTTAAATTTTAAGCTTCAGCTAATTCTGAGTTACCCTAACTGAAAGAATAAACAAAATGTTTTGTGATGCAACCACTGTAATGCTTTCCTCAAAGACTCACAAAACTCAGGTGTGGTACTTGCAAAATACAGACATTTCATTTCTCCTCATTTCCTTGACTTAGTCTGCTGTATTAATCTATCTTTCTAAAGCTGAGATACTGAAGCTTGTTGGAATATTTATTTTCAGGGTTTTTTGCCCTGAAGTAACGCATTCAGATTCAGGCTTAGATTCATTTCAGTAGGAAAAGGTTTATATATTTCAGAGTTTTAGCTCCAGCATAAACCACAACTTGTTTGTTTTTATAGATCTGCTCCAATTTCAGGGATTTTTTTAGTGGTAAGCAAAGAAAAAATTGGAATTAATGAAAATTGGGAAAAAAATGTACTTTATCTCTGGATTAATTTTAAATACTCTGTCAACTTCCTATACAAACAGTTTAAGAAGCTCCAGCCTTTGTAATAGGTTTTGTTTCTTTTCTCTGTGCATATTTTTTGGTGAATAAAAATAGTTGAAATTCTTCTGCTAGAGAAGTTTGTTTCGAAAAATGCAGAAGTAGAAAAATAATTGTCCTAACCTCTGACCCTATTTCCAAAAGACATATTCATGACTATTATCACCTCCATCTCCAGTTGCAAAGTTCAGCAAAGTGATGATTAAGATGACTGGCTTATTGTAAATATACCACAGATCTTACACCCAGAAAGCACAATATTGTAAGAAATATGTGTAGATAATTTTTGAACATACTTAAGCCAGCATTTAGAAAATACTATAATAATATTCCTAACCATTAATGCAACTGGATATGATGCAGACTTTAGTAGAATAGTCAGGGTGAAAACTCCACTTATTAGTTTGAAGATAAAGTTGATGTATTTTTAAAAAGATTTACATGGTGCATTACCTGAGATAATAACAGTGTTCATTAAGAGACAGAAAGTTCCTGCTAATCCTGTGTTTCTAAATGCACTTGTATTTCTTTGTATTCATTTTCTGATTATGCTAAATAATGACTTAAAAGAATGTATTTTGCCTTTTGAGTACTGAAGTAGCTACTGCTCGAGGAGCTTATTATGCTCACTTCAGCACGAGCAAAGCGATACATATAGCACAGAACTGCTAATCCTATATGTGTGTTATTTGGAGAGCAGTGAGTGCTTGTGTCTTTAAAAACATCTTAAGAGACCTATTTTCTAAGGTTTGATTAGCTGCAAGACAGCCAGATAGGTGCTGACACCAACCGTCTAGTTTTACTCTAATGGAGATGTTCCACTCTGCAACACATCATTATTGCATCCATTGTACCTCTTCACCTTATACCTACTGTGCAGAATGACTGACTCAGGAAAATTGAACTGTTGGATGAACACGAAAATTTTTCTCTTGTTACCCTCACATATGGTCGTTCATTATACTACCTACACAAAAGAATTAAGACTATTATTTATCATCAGGATTCAGTACTGATCTGGGTTGGTTTTTTTGTCTGAGTGCACATTCTACTATGCAGAAAATTATTTCTGACTTTATTTCAGAAAGCTGAGGTTCAGCACATAGGTTCTTCTCTTGGGGACTGCAACAAGGCACTCCAGGTCCTTCAGGGAGAAGAGAAATTCTTGGTTAGTAGAATAGCCTTATAAATTATTTCCCTTCCATTTTCTTTTCTTTATTCTCCCACATTTTCACAAGATCCTCCCACAACGTTGTTTTTCTGATGTTTCACAAATAAGGTATCTAGACCCCTTGTTTCTGTAACCACAAGCAATTATTCCTTTCTGGAAGTCCACATGGGACTAAATAAGATAAATATAAATAAGTGGGAAAAATAACACACGACATTATTTTTCTACTCAAGATATTTGTTATGTGTGTTCTTTTAAGTAGAAATTCCATTATTAGAAATGCAATAAAAATATATTTTTACTCAGATTTTATAACATCCAGACACTGTAAGTTCATTTGCCTGTGGTGAGTCTATTCACCTTATTTCTGGAGTGGGCAAACTCTAATAAAATGTTAAACATTTAATGTTTTATTTCCTCACAATATTCTAAAATACTTCCTATAACAAGTAAAAATATAGAGGATGATTATTAAAATGTCTCAACTTTTGGGTACGGTTTCAGTAATTTTTCCTTAATTTGTATCTTTTATCCTTTTATCTTAATATGCTTTTATTTGGAGCTATTCACTCCTTCTGAAGCAGATAATGAAATTAACAGGAATAATATTTTTCTTTCAGTTGAAACTATGACATTATGAACCCCATTTGAATCAATTGTGCTTTTTTTACTTTCTCTTCCATTCACAATTATGACAGTGATAGATTTTTTTTTTATTTTATTTTTTTAGCAAAGGTATTGTGGGGGTACATTTATCATAGCTTTAAGAAAAGCTCTGAATGATATAATAGAATTATTATCTTTGAAACATCTCTTCAGGCAGCTACCAATTCCCTTTTTTATTTTCTTCATCTTTGAAAAGTTTCACTGAGAATCCTGAATTGATAATATTGCCTCAGATTGTTAAGAAGGTACAACTGATAGATGCTGCTTTCAAAAGCTCCTATTTTTTATGTCAGCTTTTCTTGTTTGCATTTTGAATTGCAGGATCAGGAACTGAAAAGTGCCAAAAAAGTAATATTTATAGCACACTCGGTTTTGGTTTGGTTTTTCTTTTTTTTTTATCAGGTAAAATTTTTACTGACAAGGGGACTCTGCTGCCTTACAGGTCAATCTATATTTCTACCTTGTAAATGGATTCTGATTTAACTTAATAAAAAGCATGTTTCTATATTTTATTTCTTTTGAAGTAAAAATAAAAATTAACTAATTAATTAAATTCCAAGTCATAGTTCATAAAATAGCCCTTAACAGCTCATTAATTCATGGTTTAAGAATGGGCAGTTGAGTCTAGCTGTTCAATGTGTTTGCTGTGGCTGTCATAACACATCCCATGAGTGACAGATATATCGCACAAGTTCATTGTATTCATGCTTGTTGGCAGACTGTATACGTAGTAACTGTGAAAACAGCAAGACAGAGAATGCTTCCTATTAAATTCCATAGGACATCTTGCAGCAAGTAAAGTGTCAAATTGTACTCTACAGAAACCTGTAAAACATTACCCAGGAAGACATATAAAGTCTGTGTATGTGTCTATGGATGAGTAGGGCAGAGAGATGACAGTACTGAAATAGGAATTACCTGTTCCAACACATCTAAGCTGATGCTGTGAAATTATATAGTTTATAATTTTACGTTAAAGTAGTAACACATCTGTCTGAAACTATAAAATAATAAAAAAAAAGAAAACAGAAAAAAAGCACCAACTCATCCTAGTTAGCTAAGTTGATTTAGAAACTTAAAAAAATAATCTTTTTTATTTTTTTCTCCCAAGTTTGAAAATCTTCTTTTGTCTTTTGCTGGAATCATTATTTTCTTCATAGATTATAGATACATGCTGTTTTGTAGTTAAAATGGTGAGTCTGAATCTCTTCTCTGAATTGTAAGTAACCATTTCAGCTGCTTCAGCTATTTCAGATAGATATAGTGTTTCATCTATAGAACGTCATGACTATTCTTTTCCACTGCAGATCTAGGCTTACATGAAATTTGCAGTAGAAGCATGAAATGGATAGAAGCATAGAAAATGGATAAATACCTATTTTCAAAGAAAATGAATTCTTACTGATCCCAAAATTCTATTTTCAGTAAAAGGAATTGAAGAGTGATGTTCTTACTGATAAAGATAAGTAGAAGCACAAAAGCTTTCATTTACATATTGCACTGATTAATCCTTGCTGCACCATTTTAATTCTTTTAGACAGAAGTATGAGCTGGAGAAGAGAGTTTTTCTGCTGTCATCATTGTGCTCATGATCCTAGTTTTAAATTTAAAATTTCTGTTCTACTTTTTAAACCTTCTTATGCTGTTTATATACGACATATAGCTGGCTCATATTCACTTGATACATCAGTGTTTCAGTTAAATGCTTATTTGTTCTTGTTCTGGTGGTATGGTTCTGAATAAAATATAAAAGTGGCAAAGAGAGTTCAGCTGACTGAGCAGAGCTGTAAGCAGTTACTGTGGAAAGTAGCACTGCTAAATCAGGTTTGCATTGGCATCTTAAGATTTTATAGTTGATGGTGAACTATAGATTGCTAGGGTATATTTGAAACTGGGAAAACTTGTAGAGGATACTTCTGACAAGTTACCATCATGTGATTCTTTCATTTAGTCTTTTGCTGCTCACCAGAAGATTACAGTGTTACACGAGATCAGTCCTAAACCTGATGTTTTGATTTCTAACTTTTCCTTCTGTCCTTCATTCCCATATCAACTATGATCCATTATGCTATAAAAGACAGGTCTAGATTTCACAAGCAAACTTAGAAGTTAGCTTCAAATGTAAAGGGAATTTACATGTCTGAGACCTGTAACAACATTTGCTCAGATAGCTGACTTCCTCCAGGTATCTAGTCCATGCCACTGTCATGATCAAAAGTCGTAAGATTTATTTGTTTGTAAAATGAAAAATTGGAATGTTAGGTGATGCCAGAATTAATTTAAAATCTTCTATCACTGTGTACATGCTTTATTTTGTTTACTGTAGGATGCCATGAGCATGTCTTTGAAGTTGTCATTATGCCATGTAAGCACTGCTGCAGGTTCCAGTTGCTACTGCAGGAACTGTCCTTATATCCCCATTACTGAATGTTCTGACACAGGGGTACATTTGTGCTGAAGATCATGAACAACAAAAGGAGTACAACAAATTTTAATCTCAGGAAATGCTGGTCAGAAAAATTTTTTCTGTAGCCTGAAGGCATTGCCAGCCACCACTACTTGCCATCACCAGCAAAGATATTTACGCTTTTCCAGAGAATCCAGTGAGGTTTCCTAAAGTAAAGTAGCAGGAAAATGACATCAAGGGACTGCAGCCCAGGCTCCTGGTATGATTTAGAATATTATGTACTAGAATCATAAACTGCAGTTGTTACAAAATGAGCATCAATGTTAAAAGGACATGATTTCAGATCACAGGAGGCCTGAATTAAAACTGATTTGTTTGATATCACATCAGGTGTCTAATTTTTGTCAGTTATGGCAGATGTATCACCCAAAGTATGAAGTAATACTTCATTAACATTCCTGCTTGTTCATATCTTTATCTGAATGGATATCTCAACACCTTTGTTTTAGACTGATTTAACAGCAGCATTTTTGGTAAATAATGTATGTAATTTTTACTTATTGAGAAAACATGAAATGATACAACATTAAACACTAATGACTAACTGTCTTGTTATGTGTCATACATTTCATAGGAATTTATGTCTTACAGTAAGCACACAGGAAAAGCTCAGAATTTTGACACTCAAAGTAAAAATATCACAGTAGGTTACTAACCCTACTCACAGCCAATGAACTATTCATGAATTTGAAATTAGGAAACCATTAGGAGTAGCAATACTTATTTCTTTATATTGAGAAATAGCCATTTCCATGGAGAAAATACTTGCCCGATAAGGACATGATCAATAAAAGCAAGGAAGCTTACTTTTCCATTTATTGTTATGGCCCCAATTACCTGCTGTTCCTCTCCTCATATTCCTTATTTGTATGTGTGGGCAAGCACATATTTTGTGTGGTTCACAGCTATGCAAATATTGACATGCTGGTCAGTTCAAGCACACAGAAATGAACTGTAAGAGCACTTTAAAACATGTTTTTGTATTTGTCTGCCAAATTACAGTTTTCACATTTAATGACCATGCATTCTGCTTTCCTGCATGTTAACCTTATAAAAGGGCAGATACTCCAAGTTGCTGAGCTGTGCTGTTGTCTTCTTTTTCTTTCTTTTTTTTTTTTTTTTAACTTTTCCTTTTCTGAAGGTCAAGAATGAAATGCACAGTCTTTTCGGATCACTTTGATTACAGCTTATCAGTGAGGCCTGAGAATGCTGACTGACTTTAAAGAGGTCTCTTTAGCTGGTGTCCACTCTTTTTACTTACCTTGGGTTTGAAAGGCCAGCCAGCAATTCCATTCAGGACAGCGTAAGGGAGGAACATCAGAACATAATGCTGTGCAACCTCAGGTTATAGTAAAAACTCTAATTTTCTTATATTTTTTTAAGTTTCAATATTCAAGTCAATTTTTACTATTTTTCTTGCTGGTGGAATTTTGAAATCAAATGTCATTTTAAAAGAAATATAGGTAAACATGCCTTTAGCAAATGGAGGGTTTTTTTTTCCTTTTCTGTAGTAAACTTTCAACTTTTAAATAGTTTGTCTTTCTTACAGCTTTATGATCTTATTGTATAATTTGCTGATTGATCAACACATATCATTTGCCAGTACTGCTTTTCAAAATTGCTTGTTGTGTGTCTTAACTTGTAGACGAGATTGAGCGTTTTGTTAACTAACCAGGCATATGACTTATCTTTTCAGTGTACTTTGCTGATTTAGCTCCATTTTTTTAAGGCTTGGTTTTCATCCTTACAGACTGATTTCTTCATTTAAGCTGTTGACCCTGAGCTATTTAAAAAGCAAGTAGATTTTAATAGTTGAATTATTATGATAATAGTTGAATTTTCAAGTGCCTCTCTTTGACAATATGACATATTTAACTGATTAAGATGATAGTCTGAAGCATTTGGCTGGTGCTATTTTACCTAATTTGTTAATTGAGGTATATATTTAAGCTGAAGACTTTGGCATTTCAATAGTCAAGCATCTAGGAAAACAATTTATGAATCAAGACTTGAGTATGTCTTAAGTGAAATCTCTATTGTGTAATAATCATGTGTTCTGTTAAGAATTGTGCAGAAAATGCAGCAGTACAGTTTAATAACACATTAAAACACAAAAAACACTTTGTAAGAGTACATTTTATAAATTAATTTTCCTATATTAATAAAATTTTAGGAACAGGCAGAACAAAGTCTGTGTGATGAATTAATGACAGGATACTTAGAGTTGTTCCTGGGGAGGCAGGTAAGATATCATTGTATTGAAATATATTGTCCAAACCTCGGGCCAGTACAGCTAAATGTAAGGAAATAGTTCTCCAAACATCTAGTTACTGGGGTTTTTTTTGTGCTTCTTTTGTCCTGCTTGTTTTTTAAACATTTATTTATTTATTTTCTTCATGACTACTTTAGCATCCAAACCATCTGCATCTCACTAATTTGGCTATAAATATAGTACAGATTACAGTGGCAAAGGCCTCACTATTGTCATGGTAAACAATATATATGTTGCATGCCCTTTGATAAGGGCAATGTGCAGGGGTCAAGCAACATTTGACCTTGGTAAATCCATATTGGCTGTTCTGAGCAATCGTTTTGTCCTGCATGTGCTTGGAAATAACTCTCAGATTTTCCCTGTAAATATCCAGGAGACTAAGGTGAGGCTGATCCATCTGTAGATCCTTGGAACCTCTTTTTTGCCCTCTGCAAGATGGACATAACACTTGCCCTTCCACCATCCTGAGGAGTCCACATCACCACGGCCTTTCAAAAATGATAGAGAAAGGTATGACAATAACATTGGCCAGCTCTCAACACATTCAGATGCATCCTATCTAGTTCCATGGGCTCATGTATTTTGCATTACCTCTGATATTATCTGTCCTTGTGAGACACAACATCCCTAGTACACAATTTTGGTGCTCTAAGGGACTGGATTTTTACGAGGCTACAGCAAATATTTTTCTGTAAATAGGTGATAGCACCTTACTAGCCCTTCAGTTTTTAAAGAAGTGTCTGGTAATTTTGTATTAGATACATGTAGAATGATGTCATTTATGTCAATGGGTGTTGGCATATACTGTGATAGTCTGATTTTGTGGTTGACTTTGGGATGAAATTTATCAGTATAGGATATATCACAATTGCTTTTTGTTTCTTTACTGAGTCACGAACGGTCAGTACTAAATTCTGTGAAAATGTGAGGCAGTACAGGTGTACAGGGTATGCCATGGAAATTGATTTTAAATTCTTTGTCTTTTCATCATTATTTGTTAAAACTGCGACAACTTAGCTCCAAATAAACTCTTATTTTCTAGGAATATGTAAGATCTCTGCGTTCATTCATTTCACATATTGATATATAGTTATACACATATATAGAGCATTTCTAGGATTAACATATTCTATCAATTTTTTAATTTTGCTTTGAGACAAATGCTCTGACTGGGCTTCTCTCAGCAGTTATGTAGTTATGACTGTATGTATTTATATGCCATAACTACAATGGGCACAATATCGAATATGGTAATGGGGTAAACTTGTGGGAAGCTGGTTTTATGCAATTGAAGAAGCATAAAAGAAGACTGAACCTTGTGTAAAGTGGACTGGAGGTACCAGAAATGTAGAGCAAACCAACAGGTAGGACAGAACAGCTATGACAAACCATGTGCAGGAAGAAAGATTAGTTTGATATAAGCTTGACTCTTAGCTACTTGATTTGATACAATTTCACTTTATAATTCCTAGAGGTTTTAGAGGTTGAAATATTTTTGATTTTGCCATTCTGGAAAGCCTCAGGCATCAGCACAAAATTCTATCTCTTATTGTTATCAAATCTCTATAAACATATAAAAAAAATTCTTGTGAAATTTTTAGTAATATTTTCAGTGCAACTATGTAAACTACAGGAAATTCCTAGATAAAAGCTCTAATAAGTATTAAGTATACAACAAATTAGGTTTACGTTGCTGCATGAAGCTTTTAGGATTAGAGAAGCTACAGAGTTGAAGAATGCAGAGTACTGATGCCACTTTAAAACCAGAAAGTTTACATATACTTTAAATTACATTTTGCTTAAATATTTTTGAGATTTTTGTCCCTATATGAGACACCACTTGCACAATAGGTTGCATTTAGATACTGGGACAAAAGAGGAATCTGATTCCCTTCATCTTTCTAGTTCAATAGCAAAACTGCAGATTACATACATGAGTTATTTATTCAGCAGAGAATTCTGATCGGTACTGGCAGGATGTTTCAGAATATCAGATGACTGATACACAGCAATTTTTGGGGTAATGTGCCCCAATGCATAGAGGTAGGACAAATAAATACTGAAATGGTAGTACAATGACAAGGGGCAAATGGGAAATAGGTCATTCAGCTGACCTGAATAATTTGAGTGCGCAGTGAATTATAGTATCATCTGGTATCTTGATAGTAAAGATGCAATAATGGCTGCACTGTGCTTACTGATAACATTTCAGATCAGATACTGTGTGGCATTTAAGTATTTACTGGCAGTTCATTCCATCAAGGAATGAAGACAAGCAGGGAAAATCTATAGAAATCTCGCACTGATATAATGGAAATTTTCAGCCCTAGAGTTTATAGATTTTTCTATAAAGAGCATATATATTCTATTTTTCCTGTATCTGTATTTTAAATGTCCACATTTTATGTTTTCAAAATAAACCAAGAGTTTAAATAATCTGAAAAACGATGGCATATGCTACTTGAAGTATGCAGGATTTGTATATATGCAGCTCCTTGGAATCATCATTGAGATTGGGAAAGAGAAGAATATATAGTGCAGTTGTTGTTAACAGCAACATCTCTTCAGATATTACAGTTACCTACATGGATTTCTCTTGTATGTAGGTAGAAGTGTTTAGAATAAATATACCAGTTTCCAGCCAATGAAATATTAAGTAAATAATAGTGTGAACACAATACTAAAATGTAAATCTCAAATATGACACTCCTAGTCAAAGGCCCATTATGGCAGCGTTAAGTACACATTTACAGAAAGGAGCCTGAGGGTTAGTTGCCATCTTAGTGCCAGCTGGAATGGTCTGTACTCACTGCTAAACCACACCAAAAAATATGTTTTCTGAAGCACCTGCTTTTGAAAGATTTCTGTTATATTGTCACTGTTAAGAGATGTACTGCTTACGTCAAGATTGTTGTTGACAAGTAAACAGTCAATGTCACTGATTCATTACCTGAGATAACACAAAAAACCTAGATCATTGAAAAACTTTTTTTTCACAAATAAAATCTGTTGAATCTGTGCTTTAGACTTACAAAATTTTAAGCACCATGTTCTCCTTCAGGCCAATGATTTCTTGTCTCATTAGTTTAAAATGAGTTAGAAGAATAGCGCATTTATTAATTATTAAAAGTGTAATTGAGTCCAGGCTGGGGAACCAGGAAGGCCTGTGCAAAAGATGTGACTTGAGGCGGGGAATCAGCATGGAATAAAGTAGATATTTGAGGAAGCAAAGCTGAAAAGAATTAGGGAGAGAGGAAAAGTCAGGACCTATACTTTCATTTCAGATAAATCTACCTTATAGGTGCACTGAAGTCTCTGATAATTTTTGCTAAAATTATTTCTTAACCTTCAAGCTTTAAGGGATGTGTGAAAATGTGGAAATATAGACACTGAAGTTACTTTTCTCATTAGAGACTTCTTTGTCAGGGAGGATAAGTATTTTTACTGAAAGCCATCAGTCTAGAGAATACTTGCTATGAAGTTATGTTTTCTTCCATCCACACTTACTTACAGGCAAGTATCTATAAGAGAAGTAATCCATACGCAAATTTTCCAGGCTTTAATTGTATTGTTGGAATCAGTAGATATAAGCCTTGGTTGTTTCGGGTGGTGATATTTTTGTTTGTTTTTGCAGTGTGAGAAGAAGGACTAGAAAACAGAACCACAGTCTAAAAAATGTTATGTTTGTTAGCTATTTTTTCTGGGTTTTTTTGGTTTGGCTTGGATTTGGTGTTTGGTTGTGAGTTTGGTTTGAGGTTTTTTAGGTTTTCTACTTTTTAAAACATACTTGGCATTACAGAATTGAGAATGTGGAAGTCAGAAAGGGGCAGTAGGGGAGAGCTGATGTATATTTGGCTTTTACTAAATTTGTTAAGGTTTCAGCTCTAAGAAAAAAACTGTTAACAGGTTAGTTTGAGGAAGTTGTACTTCAGTACTAAACATGATGCTTTTATCAGTCCATTACTTCATCTTTCTTTTGCGTGTGTGCACGCTTGTGCCTGAGGCTTATCTCCTTTTTATCTCATCCCTGATAGAACTGTCAACACTGATCAAGTTTCCTAAACACAAATGAAAATTGACTTGTTCTCAACTCCACTACTGCTTTTCAATACTTAGGTATCGTCTCTTTTCTCAGTTACAAGTGCTCTGTCTCCATGGCAGTTTTTGTAAATCCAAGTTGAGTACACCAAACTTGTAAGGTAGCAAAGAGTGTCATAGTTCATTCAAGCTTGTGTAGCCAGTTGTGAGAAGCCATCTGCATAAGCTGTAGAGCTTAATTCTCCATCATCCAGTGTCACGCCTTCCAGCTCATCTCTCCTTGTCTCCAGTTTCAGAGCGTGATGGAAAGTGACACTGATTCTGTGTCCCTTTGTGTTCCACCAAACCCTGACTTTAATCAGCTGCTTGATTTTCCAGCCATGTTGTGGTGTGGAAAGATTCTTCCTGTGTAGCTTTTACAATTGCAACTGGAGGAAATTGTCAGCTTCTCACACACACGTCTCCTCCACCCCAGCACATAAGATGCATTAGGTATTTTCCCTTATTCTATTCAGGTTCTCAGCTTGTTCCATTACGTTAGAATCCTTACACCTAAGCCACTTAATACTATAATACCTTCAAATGGAGTCTTTCTAAGTTTTTTTTCTGCTAACGTTTATGTAGCAACAGAGATTCTTACACTCCGTGGAAAATAACTGTGACAAATGTGCAGGACAGGGGGGAAAGGTATCAGACGTTATGAGGAGTAACAAATGAAATGCACTTGGAATTTCTTGTTTTGTGTAATACGGCAAAAACTTTTTTCTTTAGCTGCATAAGAGAATTCTTACAAGCATGGCAGCATGAACGTTTCAAGTGCAAAATTATTTCATGGAAAGAAAATGAGAAGCAGATTTTTCTGCTAAGGGCTACAAAGTACAAATGCATTACATGCTATATCTATATTTGGTACTAAAAAGAACTCAAAGATCCCCTTTAAAGCCTTTTTTCTGACAAGATTTTCATTAAAACCCAGTTCTTGTTATTAAGCACATTATTACATCATTAAAATTAAATAAGTCTTGTGGGAAAGTAATAATTTGACACAAAAACCCACTCGATTAATTTTTTTTTTAAATGGGTCTGTTAAAAAGAGAGATATAGTCTGAGAAATAACATTATAAACTAAGCATGTTTTCATTATCTTACTTTTTTAATTTATATACTCAGAGGTACCACATGTATATAGTAGTTTGGGAAATCTTTGAATTATTTAAGAAACTATTTGCCCAAAGCATGTAATATTCAAGGAATAGATTATAGCAATTGGGTTTTGGCTTGCTAACATTACCTTCATTGATAGATGTATTGACTTTTAAAAAAATAGCAGACATTAAGATTTAATTAATATTTTTAAAATGTCTTCAAATATCACATACCATTAGAAAATCAGGTACATATGACTTCAAAGCTTTTTCTTCACTACACACTGCTCTGGAATGTTAGATTTGGGGAAGGGGGAGGAAACTAAATATAGACTGTCTATTTTAGGATGTTGGACATTCACCTGAGACCACGGGTTCAGGTCTACCTATGGGATGAAATGGGTCTTCATGTTATGGTTTCTACTGTCTTTAAGGCCGTCTTATCTCAGGACAGCTAGAAGTTATGTGGGCTGCCTGCAATGGGCAAAGTTCTTCTAAACAGATTCTTGTTCTCAGGGTTGACTACTTTGGAATCTAGTAACTGAAATCATTGGTAGATGTGTCTTCTGCTGTGGCACAAAGAAGAAGGCTGATCTCTGTGCAGTCTGGCATGTGATGGGTGGTAGTACTACATGCCATCATGCTGAATCTCTAGAATAGAATGTTCTTTTAAGAGGGTTTACCTGATGGGTGAGAACCTGATGGTTCTTTCAAAACAGCTTACCTGCCTGGTCAAAATGTTAGTTGTGATTGGTTTTTTTGAGCCAAAATTTTCATTGGTGAGTAATTTAAAGAAATTTTGTCAATCTAAGTAACTTTTGCATTATTGTAGTACAAAACAAATAAACAAATAAAAATTAAAAAGCCATATATCTTTCTAGATCTAAAAAGAAATAATTGAGTATTTCCTACATCACGAAAATCTTGGAAACATTCTCCAATCAGAAGGAAAAAAAACCCAAACCAAACACAAAACAACAACAACAGCAAAAAAATCCCCAAAACAAACAAACAAACAAACAAAAAAAACCCAACCAAGAAAAACCCTTAAAAAGATTATGCCGTACAATTTTTATGAGCTGATGAATGGTATAATTTTGGAGTAATGCTTTATTTAGATTTTGTTTGTTTGTTTTGTAATTATTAGGTTGTTGTTTTTTTCTAGGCAAAAAATGAGAAAAGATAAAAGTAAGCTTTTTTTTTTTGAGTATACTATGACATATGAAGAACAGATACACAGACAGAAATATGCTTGTAAGATAGCTTTTAGACATCATTCTACAACTGAAACAGTGGTCACCCCTGAACATTTGCAAAGTAGTTCACATTTATAAGGTGTATCACTTCAAAGGCATTCAAAAGGCCTCATCAAAAAGGCTATGTTTGATGTGAGGTTATACATTGGAAAAACTGTACAGCACTTTGTAAATCAATGCTTATCTCAATTGTTTCTTGGAAAATGTATGCAAGGTCAAATTGTATGCACAACTTTACTCATCATGGTTAGGTAGGATTTTTTGCTTCTCAGACATAAATTATAGAAAAAATATACTTGTTCTGCAGGCAAAGTCACTTTTCCTGGAGACTCTGCAACAATTTAATTATTTCCTCCTATTTGACATGGGAAATGTAATTCAAATAGATAGATATAGAATAGTTCATAGTAATTTTTCAGACCAACCTGAAGGTTTGGGTTGAAAATCAGTAATGTTTTGCATACAATTTATTCAAGTTAAAACTCAGATCTGGCTAAAGACTGGTTATCTTAGTTTTTTGCATCATCTTTGCAGATTGACAGTCATATAAAAGATGTACAGGACTGATCAACGTGATTACCATAGTTAAGAATTACAAGCAGCTCTTGAGATGTGTGAGATTTGAAAGGAAGCAGTAATAATAAAATATAAATAAGCATAAGCTTTTGCTGTATTGCTGTTGGTCTCAGGGAGCGGAAATCAATGGATGAAATTTAACACATTTTGCAGCTCTGGTAAACTGTGTACGATGTTCTGCACAGCTACAATAAAAGTGGTGAGAAGGGAAGTACCCAGTGCGAAATGTGCATATTCTAACAGACTTGCCTCTGGCAGGCATTAAAGCACTTCTGACTAGCAACAGTGGAAATTAACCATTTGGTCTTTTGTATTTTTCCTGACAAGAGCTTACAACCTTTTCACTTCTTCCAAGATGAACAAATGATCGCCTCCAGAGGATCTGGTTAACTTTATCTTCAGAAGTGTCTCACTCATATTTGAATTCAAAGATAGCAAATGCTGTTCTTTCTCATCACTTCTCAGTAAAACATTAGAGTTTTTTCATTCTGGAGACTTGAAAACATTCAGCACTACAGATATTGCTATCAACAGATAGCATCTATCTGTTAATAGTAATAACTGTTATTACAATAACTATCACTTATAGGCAATGTTAAAATTTTAAAATATTTAGTAGCATTTTAGGACAATGGAAAATTGTTCAAAACAAAGAAGTTCTCTGTTTTTTTCTACTTTATCATATTTCCTGGGAACAACTTACCTTTTAGAAAGTTTTACGTGCTTTAGTTTTGATAGAGGTCTTACTTCTTACTGTAATTGTATTCTGCTTACAGCATTTCTGTATATTTATATTTCATATTCAATTGATGAGGTATGATTGATCAGACTAACACCTTCTGCTCTTAGTCCTTGAATATGCATTGTTAAGCAGTGTGTAACAAGATACGTGTCCCTATTTAGAGTCACTCTGTGGCTTCTGGCCACTCTGAAATTATTTTGAACTTTTAAAATCACTAAAAAAACCCCAACCAAATCCACAATTTAAAGTTTAATCACAATAATTATTTTATTATTTTACTATATTAAACAGGGAGGGAAAAAAGCAGTCAATTAATATAATTTTGCTAACAAAAGAATTCAGGAAATGCTACTCCTCCAATCACATTTGAAATATCATAGGGTTATTTAATCCCATCTAAAACTCCTTTCAAGTACACCAACTCAACAGAATTCTGCAGAATAGCTTAAGCTACACAGAGTAGGGCTTTGGAATAATCTGTGGCCAGTCTGCCTAAGAAGTGGACTTTAGAGCTTGGCCTTATCCTGGAAAATTTGTCCCTGCAGCAAACTGGAAGAGCTCTGAAGAAACCTGTCTACTGGGATTCAGAGTTCAGCAGCTCTGCAGCAGACATGCCACATTGAAGCTCCAAAATCCTTTTCTTGGAATCATTTGTAACCCTCCTTTTAACCAAAGGATACCCCCCAGCTTTGCTGTAAAGATCTTTGGAAGCCAAAGTACAACTTGCCAAGCTTCTCCATGTTTCTAGATGAATGGATGCAGAGCTAAGGGGCTACGGGCTTGACTTGTGAGAGAGTCTCCTAGGAACCATGGGCAAAGAGCGGTTCTGGCGTGGTAGATCTGAGAAATGCAGGCTCCAAGAAACTTCCTGGAAAACATGAGTGATAGCATGCAATACTAATACAATAGTATCTTCAGCATAATGGTGACTATATACGCTTTGTGATTTCTTAAGTGTTTATGTGTTATTTCATTTGAAAATCTTAAAAAACATATATACGAAAATTGAAACAAACTCACTGAAACATCTTTGAAACCTGAGATTTCATAATTCTTCAAATAATTATTCATTCTTCAGCTGATAAATGAGCTACATATATGTGATATGGAAGGGAAAAGAAATCATAGCACTACATTGAATACATATGAATTTGCAGTATATAGGTCAAGTTTGAATTAGAGAGAAGCAAGTGCCTCTTAGAGGAAGTTCAGGGCTTACTAGGCCAACATTAATGATATTAGGCTGTAAAAGACTACTTTACAATCCAGTGACAACTTTCATTTCACTACATAAATATAGAATCAATACAGGTTTCAATAACCCTTCAAAATTTCTTTTTACAGAAGGATTAAGCAAGCAGAAAAATCCCCAAACAGCTCAGTTCCCACCGGTGCAGATTTTAGGAAAATGACAACCTATGGCAATCTGATGTTTTTAGTAGAACTGTCACATTTTGACATTGTCATTATGCATTTTCTGTATCCAGGTGTACAGGTAACAGGCATAAATACATAGCCAAATAATGCATTCAGACAAAAACTGTAACAATGGGCATTCAGATAGAAAAAAGGAAAAGCTTTCTCACCTTGAGTACAGCCAAGCAGTGTAGCAGGCTGCCCAAAGAGCTTGTGCAGTCTTCATCCATCCTTTGGTGTTTTCAGAATAAAGACAAGCCAAAGCTCTGAGCAACTTAGTCTGACCTCAAAGGTGACCATCCTGTGATCAGGAGCCTCGAGTAAACACCTCATGAGGTTCTTTCCAACTTAAATTATCCAATGATGTAAGTTACATTAATTTATTTATTTTAAATAAGTCTGATGGGCTGATTGCTGAGAATATGACACCCGAAAATTTTCAGGCTTAAGCTTCCTTTGCTAGATCTTTCTATTTAGGCTACATCTTTAAACCAAGGAATTTTGAAAGAGTGAGGCCTAATGAAAAGCAGAGACAGTATTATAAACACTCTTGCATGTGTTTGTAGTTTGCATATTGCATATTTCAAAGCACATCAAGGACAGCAGCAGTCTATTTGCACAGATGTCTTCAGTGAGAAGATATAATACTTTTCTGGCAAGTTAGACAATGACTAATAGCTTAGCTTTTTAGAATATAGTATTGACTTAAAATATGGGAAAAAACACCAACAGATCAGTTACATATCATTAAGTCTGGAATGCTACAAAAGAATAGTTGTCACCTGATTGCAGTGAAGCGCTCTGCTATAGAGTACCTTGATAATTCTGGGATCACCAGAATTGCAGTCAGAACTGTCAGCTGCTACTCCTTTTATTAACTAAAATACCCTTGATTTTCCAAACACCAAGAAAAGTACAAAAGTAACAAAATAAGCATGATATCTGGGTTGGTCTGATTTTCAGGGAACCTGATGCAGCCAACCCAGAACTTCAGTGGATTTGTTCAGCAAGGAGAGAAAGGACTCCTTCCACAATGGAAGGATTTTGGCTGAAGTGATGCCAGTCTGAGTCATTTGAGATTTTATAATGTTGTTATAAAGATAACTTGGTGTCATGGGAAATAAACTATAAATCAAGGTATTTCAGATTGTGCTGGATTTATGACACAGCAATAGCGTGGCTATGGCCATAGGCATATCATCTTTGGGACAGGAATAAGGGAGGGTAAATACCTCATATACCAATTTCCCACACTTTTCTGCCTTTTCAAAATGCCCAGAAACCTGACAGAGGCTTTAGTCTTCTTTATTTCTCTATATGAAAGCACAGGCCAAGCTACAACTTAGCCTTCTGTGAACAGAAAGAGCTCAAAAAAGGCTGTGAAAGTCATAGATAGTTATTTTGAATTATAAATGATAAATATTTACAAGCTGGAATACACACTGGATTAATTTATTTTTTCTGTCTAGTTCTAACTAGTGTTTAACTCAACAATTCAATTTTACTTGGAGCAATGCCTTGGTGTTTTCCTATGTTAGGTTATTTTCTGGCTTTCCTGGCTTTCTTTACCTCTCTGGTAGTTGTATGTAAGTGAAATAATAGCAAAATAAGAAAAAAAATTCCAAATGTTAGATATGGGCATTATGAGTCCTCAATTGATCTGATTTATGACAGTTCAGAACATAGTATTTTATTTGAAGGTACAGCCAATACTGTTATATCTTGTTCCTTGTCTCTGGATAACCATACAAAAGGTAAAATCTTGGTTCATACACCATTTCGACGTACAAGTAAAACAACATTTATAAAATCCAAATACAACACAACACTTTTCTATATTATTTTCTTTCTTCTCCTCTCTCTAATTGTAGAGTTAAGATGGTGAGGAAGAATGTGGGTTTATTTCAAGACTTTAAAGAAATATTTAATTAGTATTTAGCACATACATTTTATATGTTATTTAAAAAACAAAAAGCATATATGACAGCTTTATAAAGTAAACTTAGTGCTCATTATAAAAACTTCAAAATAGGCACCAGATATAGTTTGCTCTAGTTTAAAGCATGTTCTTTAATACTTCAAAATAAGGGTAGTTAGACTGTATCACAAGGAATAGGCCTTTACTTGTTTAGAATTCGTCTTTATTATGAAAAGTGGAGGGTGCTGCAGCATTTCAGTATACAATTCAACTACGGCAGTGCTGAAAACGTTGACTTCTTCAGACAAGAGACTTATAAAAGAGGATTTCTGAACAAGTGCTGTTGGCTCCCTCCAATGGTAGGAGGTTACTATTGCTGGGGCCATGGTTTCTCTGGAGAAAAAACTTAAGAGATGGAAACGGTAAACCTAAAGTAGCAATAACTTCATAGCCCCTTGAAATGATTCATCAGTTTCCTTATTATGTACTACTTAAAAAAAAATAAACTTGTGGGATTTATGATTTGAACAGTTAAAAAAAAATATGTAAATCATGGACAGGGTTGTTTTTTCTGTTGTGAATTAAATCTCTTTGGGTGGGAGCAGTACATTCATGATATGTGTGCCTGCACAAATTAAATGTATTTTTTCACCATCAGAGGTGAAAACTTTAGAGAATATTTAGATTATGAAGTTTGAGACTGTGTCTGTTCTACGGTAGATAAATACTACACAGATAATTTTTTAATGTCTTTTATCACTTAGTATAGGACAGTTATTTGCCATCTCTGTGGGAGAAAACTTGATAAGAAACTTATCAGATAATTTAATTAAATACTAAACATGGTGTACAAATAAAACCCAAATGTTCCTTGTTACCGTTGAGAGAAATTTTGCAATGCAGCTCATGCTACACAAGATAGAGGACTTTCCTCATCTCTAATTTAGCCTCTGGTCAAAGACTGAGAATATCAAGCAACTTAATTCTATTTTAAAACCTATTTATTATTTTCAAAGGGCAATCTCTTTGCTGGCAATAGGGGACAGCACTTTACAGCACTGAATGTAACTGATGTTACTATGAAAATACCAGGTATAATGAGAAAAACACGTAAACTCAATCAGACAAATAATCATTTTAGATAAAGATGATTTTATCTCTCTTCAGGAAAGCCTTGCACCACTTAAATGCATTAAAACCTAAATTTATTCAAAACTAAACATATTCTAAGTAACTTACCAACTTTTGTATTCCTTGCGAGTAGCTAGAACATGAGTTTGTTGATATTAAGGTGTGTGCGAAAAAAAGATTACTAAATTGTGGGCATACCTGATTTCTATTTATCAATACCTATAAATAGTCATATAACCAACTTCTAACCCAAAGGCCCTTATTAGTAGGGTTTTTTTTCTCTTTATAATTTTCTTAGTCATATGAATGAGTGCTAATAATTTGACTGAGGTGTATGGACCCCACAGTACTTCTCACAGAATCCTGGATGATTTTTCTTGTACTTGTTTTATCAAGCATTGATTACTTTTGTATATGTTGGGTTTTGAAGATTGTGGGCTATCTTCTGGAGCTCACCTCTCTACCTCAAACTTCTACCCTGTGTGTTCTGGGAGTTACTACTCTCATCTCTCATTTGATCTCCTGACCTCTGAAGCATAGCTATCAACAGATTTTATCACTGGATTCTCAAAAAAATGCACTTTATAATAAACGCTAAAATTTGAGTGCTAAGTAATTAATTGTAACATTACTTGATTCCCCTGGCCCTTCAACATTTCTCTCAAAAATTAGATTTTTCATGCATTTTTCATCTTTTTTTTTTTGTTTAAACTGGCTCTGTTACCCACCAAAGCATGTCAGCTGTTGTACTGTCAAATGAATTGACTGACTAAAGTGATTCTTGACCCTTGGTGCATACTGCCTTCTCTGCAATAGATACTTGTATTCTGGCTAGTGTCTTAGATTAATTGGTTGTTGGGGGGGAGGGAGGAGTTGACTTTCCGTTGCACAAATATGTTAGTGAATTAACCTTATAAATATTAAGTCTCACATCTGCTCTTTAGCTCTTCAGTTCAGACTATACCACAAGAGCCATAACTTTTGTTTTCTAGGCTACATCTTCCCTAAGTCTTTAGAAGGTTGAATTTTTTCCTGATAATCTTTTTATCCATTGGGGGATTTTTTGGATTTTTTGCAGGGGGGGTTTGTTGTTGTTGTTGTTTGTTTGTTTGTGTTTTTTTGTTGTTTTCTTTTTTCCTCTGTACTAGACAAACCATAAAACTATTTGACTTTCTCCAGCTAGGGAAGAAATCCACTGTCATGGCTTTATTGACTTTTCAGGATTGGTATTGCATGTTTATTATGGAGAAGAATATATAGGATTTATGTGGGTATGGTTAAGTGGTTAAGGGAACAAAGATAGTTAACTATTCAGATAACCCCTACAGGAAATATTTTTCCATTCTGAAGTTGGACAGAACATAGAATTGATAACTTTAGACCTCTTGAATTATTTCATCAATCAAATAATAAAGCTCAAAATCCAAATAGTAGTGATGACCTGTGTACCATGTATTCAAATATACTTCAGTTTATGTAGTATAATTTACAAAGCATTTCTGAATGTAGGAAAAAAATAGCAGACAGCCCAAAATCCCTAGATTAATAAAAAACTAATAAAGACTGTACAGTTTTGTGATAATTGAAGCATTCTTACAACAGGAAGCGTAAGAATTATTTTTACTGTGTAAATTTCCAAAGGCTTGTACTATTAATCACTGTACTGCCATTTACTAACAGACAATCCTTGCACAAAGAAACTCATCTAATGTTGTGCAGAGATGAATGATAAAGAATCAAGCAATATCACTTTAAACATATTGGTTGTCCTGATCACTTCAAGCAACTGGGTATTATTGCGTTCATACTCAATTTCTTCCAGACATTATTCATGGCAGCATCATCCCTTATGTCATATGTTGTAGATTAAGTAGATTTGTTTTAAAAAAGATGGGTGATGACTTTGCTCTTAATGGATCACAATGCCTTTCTAAAACAGTTTCTGGGTCCTGCATCTGCATTTTTCTTCCATTTTTATGCAATTTCCTGGGGTTTTCTGCTTCTATCTGTGCTCCCAGATTTACTACTGTCTCCTAAAATGCACTTGAGTGTACTTCCTCAAGCTACCTTCTATTTTGGGGATTCCCTGAAAGTAATCCTAAAGGTTATTTTCTTCTTGCTCTCAAATCATAACTCAAGACACATCATAGTGACCATGATTCAGTTATGAAAAATAAGTATACCCAACCCACTTTCCTTCCCACAAACCAGATGATGCTCTGTTCCAAGGGTCAATACAGATATCAACCTCTTGCCTTTGAAACCTAAGAGCAAGGGCTGTTGGCAGAGCTGTATATGCTTACAACGTCTTTCACAATGTGAAGAAATGATTTCACATAAAAATTGGTAAAACCTGGTTATGCAATACAACATTTTTTCAATTCTTCTGACAGCATCTTTGCTGAAACAATCACTTCAGTGGAAATTGAATTGCTTAAAAATTACACAATATGAACATACCTGGGCAGCTGAAAACTCTGACACAATCTAAAAGAAATAATGTTGGTGACTTCTTAAAACTGTTGAAAATACTATTACACAATGTCCCTATACAGAAATAAGAATTCTTGGTTTCCATATTTTCATTTTCATGAATTTATGAAACAAGATGAACTTTTTTTTTTTAAATACATGGTTTTATCTTTTCTAATTTCTTCACGTTTCTCTATGAGATAACTGTATAACTTACTTATATCTGTAAGGTTTTTATAAGAAAAAGCTTCAAACATTAAACATTCTGTATGTTCATGTTTTACGCACATCAATGGAAAATTAAATTTCATGGGAGAAAAAAAAAAGGTGTTTCAACTGTTGTGTACAGGTTATTCTGAAATTTGGAACAGTTAAAAAACATGGGGTGTATGCAATGTACACCTAAGGTAAGTGCATGACTAATTCCGAGAATAAAGACTTGCTTTGTGTCATAAAATTGCAGTTTCTGAAAGATGTGTGTCTCCTTTGCAATCCATTGTTGTACCCCTCTCTTGCCTCTTAGCACCAAAGGGCAATCTAAGAGAACAGGCGCACATAGTTTACTGAGAGATTTTGATCTTCTGCGTGTAATGAGTAAGAAATAGAGCTAGGATCCAAGAAGAAATTGGCAAGAGAGTTGGCAAGACATCTCAAAGAACTGCTCTTACTTTAACATAAATATCTTATTTATAAGCATATTAAAATTGCTTAAGCTATGAGTGAGCGTACTAATTTTTTTCCATATCTTTGTAATGGTTGGAATAGCCTACATGAAAAATAATGCAATCCAATGCCACCTTCTGTTCTTATCTGTGTCTTATCTGTGTCTTATCTGTGCTGTGTCTGCAGCAAATTTGTTTTTGCTGTTTTCTGCTATTTTAATTAGGCTGCCTTAGCAACTACCTGTTCTGACACGTCACTTGTGTCGATAATGTGGAGCGGTTACTGAGGGCCACAATGCCTGAAAAAGGTCTTGAGAATCAGAAAAGTTTTTGAGTAGTTGAAGGTGTCTTATTTATTTATTTATGTATTTGTTTATTTTAATCTATCTATAGGCAAAGACTTGATCCTGAATGGAATGTTGGTGTGAGGTATTGAGAAAACCCTAAGATCCTTCCATGTAAAGGAAGTAACTAATTTATTTTGAGATGCTTTGGGGGTTTAATTATATTTTCAGAATTTATTCCTTATATATATAAACCACTTTTTGTAAGTTCAATACATTATAAACGTAATAGTACAGAGTCTATGGGGAAAGACATACGCAACAGCCAGAAAGCAGGCTCCTAGACAAGGTGCACAAGTGGAAGGCAGATGTGATCTACCCAAAAACTGCATCTACATTCAAACTATAGTAAACAAATTCTTCTGTGGTTAGCTAAATCATAATTATTTAACTCGAAAATAACTTTTTTGAGGAAAAGATCTTTAACTATGAAAAGAAACAAAGAAAGAAGCCAACTCAGGTATGGCAAATGTCAGGGTAAAAGGTAATATTTCAAGCTGCTAGGGTTAGCAGCCATCCTTGTATATCATCAAATCCAACTGGTTTTTGCTGAATGTTTAGAGCTATGATTATCTGAACTCTAAAGGCAAAACGTGAAATGTTCCTACTTGTGCAATGCTGCTACTAGGTATTACTACAATATAAATCTCTCTCCTTCTCTTTGGCTTCTATAGATTGCTAGGAGAACTAAATGCTCATGACAGCACTGCCAGAGTAGGACTTGGTGCCAGCAGACCTTTCTCATGCATTTCTCCAGTCTCGCCTTCAAGATGCAATTCCTGCAGAGATGTCACTGAGCTAAAACGCAATATACAGAGACCTCTAGAGACTGGAAAGCTAAACTACACCTAATGACATGCAGGTATAGTTCTGTGGTGTGTAGTAATGAAATCATTTGGGGAGCTATAAAGCAGACTATAAGGAGAACAGGTAACATTCAGACTGTTTTAATCTGTACTGTAAAAGTCGTGTTCTTGAAAGTGATATAGCTTAGCTTATTTTCTTCAAAGGTTGTCTACAAAGTATGGTAAAATATATTTACCAAAGGTCAACAAAGGTAAAATATATTTCACTTTTACGATAAAAAAACCTCAAACAACAAAACCAAACCCTGAATGCATTAGATGCTTTGCTTGAGTAAAAAACACAGTGTTAAATAACAGAATCTTCAAAATAGCTATGACTTCAATTACTGTGTTGTGAGCTCCTGAAATTTGAAATTAATTTGTTAACTCATTGGTATATAAGACTCTGCTTGTTTTCCGTTTACCTGAAGTCTGTTCAGAGGCTGCATCTCTTAACATTGTCTGAGAGATGTCACAAGGTTTTGGTTGAGTTCAGAGCTAATTACAGCTCTGAAAGAAACCTTTGCAGATTGTCATTAGCCATGCTTGTAATTCAGGTGAAGATGCTACCTCATTTATTTTCCCAGTGACCAGCTCTTGATATGTTTGACCACAGAAAAATGTACTCACCTTGAAGTACAGTGAAGCTTGCAACCACAGCTACAACTTAACCTCCGTGTTTCCACTTTATACTTTATGTTGTACTTTACGGTGCTATTCAATTTCTGCAAGTCCTTAGCTCTCTGCTGTATAGAAATCAGTGGGTCCTTTTTTATGTCTGTTTCAACACAGTGAATTTGACTTGGAAGCAGAAAGCATCTTTGTTGATAATTTTTAGCTTGAAGCGGTCTTTCAGACAATTGTGACAATGTATCCTCTAGGTCTTTACTGCGGATGTAGCACTAGTACCAAGTATTGCATTTTTCGAAGTTCTAATTCTATACAGAGATAGCAGAGAGAAAATTGTGGGTTTGCTGGTGCTGAAAGGCCATCATACAGATCCAAAACCAGATCTTAAATATTTCAACATGGTGTTGGCGCATGAGGTTTTTTTTTAATTGATCAATTTTAAAATTGAATAAATATATCCTTGCCTAAAAGTGGAATTAACTAAGCCAAATTACTGACCAAGCAGAGTTAATTTTAGGATTAAATGATCATCAGATGCAGGCAGGCATCTGTGTCTGGCTTTTCAGGTCTAAAATGCTTGATAGGCTTATGCTTTGCTAATGTTACTTCATGGACCTATCCCTGTTTCAAGCAACTTTGATTGCTAGTGTGGAAAAACTTGTGACTGCATCTAAGTAAACAAAAATAACTCTTGACAATATGAAAGCAGACAAAATAGCATGAGCCTACATTTCAACTCTGGAAATTAGTTTTGGTTTGGGAACTGCAATTCCGTATTTTTCCATAATACAGTTAAATTTTCTGCTACTTTCATCCTATGCATTAAAGCTATCATGCATGTCTAATGTCTGTAATGTCTGTGTTTGCATTATACTTAGAATAAAACTGCATGTTTATTCCTTGAAACTCTTTGTCCTTGAGGCTATTAAATGGGTTTTAAGCCAAGGATTCTACATTCACTTAGGAAGTCAGTGTGAATGTCTAATGGATGTCCAAGAGAGCTTGGGGAATTAAAAGTCTTGCTCTTAAAATTGTATAACAAAAGCAGAATTTCACTTTTTGCTACTTAGTACTCTGTGAATTAAACTTTCTTTTTTTCTAGAAAAGTAGAAGAAATAAGAAGCAGGCCTATTAATCTGTCCTCAAATTTCCCTATGAACAGAATCTCTAAACCTTCTCTCAAAGAAACCTGCCTAGAAAATGAACTTGCCAAATAAATGTTGGAGATAAAATGCAGTGAGTGAAACAGAAACTAGTATGCTGGACTATGTCTAAAATGGTTCACTGGAGTTCTGTGGGCCTTTTTTTCACAGAAGATTTAAGCCTTGCTGAGGGCAGGCTGGAAGGTACTTTGTGAAGGCAGTCTGCCTTGAGGTGTGAGCAAAGGTAGAAGTGATTTTCATAGGCTTTCAAAATGCATTTCAAGAAATCCTGTGTGTACTGACATCCAAACTTTCAGGGCCGCTTCTCTGAGAACACTCATTTCATGCTACCAGTCTTCAAGAGTAGCAGAACTGTCCTTCAGGAAAGAAACTAGAGCATTTGATAGATGCTTGTAGCAATTAATAGTAAGGTGCATTGACTTCAGCTTTGCTTTGAGCATCCAAGTGGAGGTACTGAAAAATGTGCCCATTATTTTGCACATTTTCATCTAAGTACTGATCTGATGGTTGGTACATCACTACCTGTCAGTTCTTGTGTTCATCTATGGTTTCACCAGTAATGAACTTTAATTAGATGCACTGGGGCTTAACTTTTTTTATTTTTTGAAGTCTAACAACATTACCCTATATTTTATACTTTTCCAATGAAGTTAACAAAAGATGAGCTTCTGGGAATAAGAAGAATTGATTTCCACTCTCCCTCATCACCTGCCATCAAACCATCTTTTTTGATTCTTCATTTCTGTAAATTAAAAACAAGTAAGGGTTCAGACTTCAGAATAGGAAAGGAAGATACCTGCTGAATTGATACTTTTATATCCTGGATTGAGCTTTTATGAAATCTGAAGGTCTGTGATATAAAAATAAAAAATCTAGTACCTTTAAAGTATGGTTATTAAATGTCTTTTCTTAAAGAGGAAAAAAAAAAGGTATTGGGGAGTTCTTTTTTATTCAGTGGATTCTTCAGAGTTATGAACTGCCAGGAGTAGTTATTGAGTTTAGCAAAAAAAATGAATTAAAAAAAAATCACTACTGAGATAATTAGGAAAAAATCTGAACACTCATCATCTTGCAAAACAATTAAAAAAAAATGAAATGAATGAACCCAAGAAATTGATCTCATCTGTTCCATTTTCTCCAGGTTTTCCACATCACTATTTTAAAGTATTTTAAGACAATATGTTTTCTATTTCCTTCCTTCCTTAAAATACAGTACTGACGTTGAAAGTCCTGCTTGCACTTTGTGAAGAGATTAAAGTTATCTTCTGCACTTCTGATTCTTTCTCAAGAAAACCCTGTGTAGGTTAAGTAGAACTTAGTAGGAGTCTCACTTCCTTGTTTAGTTTTGATCTTATACCTTGTGTGGTTGTTTAAGTAATACCCAGACTGTAAATAATGTATAGTTCTGATACAATAGTCTGGAGATCAGTATTGAACCAAGTCACTCTCTGCTTCTCTAGGTGGCTTGGACATGCACATATATGCAGGAGCATCTGAACTGCTCTGCGCATCTATCTTTTGCCTAAGTTCCTTCAGAATCACTAGTTTAAGGAGAGAGGAGAGCATCTTAGTCATCAGGCTATGCTGGCAGAGTGGGAGATCAGAGACAGGAGCACACTATTTTGAAGTGGTGCAGGTTTTATGAACAGAGAGCAAAATTATGCTACTGGTAGGAGCAGTCAAAACTGAAAGAAGCTCGATTCCTGATCCAACCTTTAGACTTTTCACATTAGACAAACCTTTCATAAAATTTGACTAAAAAATGTAAGGGGTGGGGTGAAGAAGGGAGTCTTATTCCTTGTATTAATAATTATTCTCTAATCACAAGGCTCAGCAAGTTTGTGCAGCTTGCACTTCTAATCAAAAATCTACTATGTAAAAGGCAAATATTTCTGCTGCCACTACCATTAATCTGCCTTTGTCCAGGGAAGCCACAGCATTCTTTTTTGCCACCTCATGTCGTGAAATGTTCTACGTAGCTTACCATGTGTTGTATAGATTTTACTTAATTTAGAAGTTAACTAAAAGGTCTAAATTTTTTGAGGTAAGAATAAAAAACCTGACACTATCACTGAGCAGCAGGAAGGTGTTCAGTAAAAAGGGGTAGATGAAGATAAAATGCTATTTGAAGTTTAATAGATTAATACCTTAAATGGATGAAGTCCATTGACTTTTAGAACTTCACTGACACAAAATTGACTGATTATGCCTGTATTGGCTGTCCAATTTTTGAGAATGATGAAATTCAATGAATGTGCTAAGCATGACCACTGTCGGCTTTCAGGCAGCCTTTTTGAGAGTTGCTGAAACTAAATGAAGGCATAGGTCATTTGGCTTGATATGTTTAGTGAAGGAACAGAATGAAAATAAACAGTTTCTGATACATTCAAAATAATACATTAAATGTTTGGCTAGAATTATGGTGATATAACCAAAATCTAAAATTGCAGTAATAATACAGTAAGATGATCATGAGCCCAGTTCTCAGTTTTTAGCTAAATGTCAAGTCAGAGGGATTGAACACTGTGTAAGCCTACTAATACCTATGTCCAAAGTCAAAATTGTCCCTGTTTTTCTGCCTTCACTCATGTTTCACGTCATTATATTTTCATTAACACTGGCCACAAAATGAGCCTGTTGAACTTGAAACTAACTCTAAAAAAATACTTGCTGTCATATATTAAGCATACTGGTACCAGCAGTACTCAGTCATGTGTACTACTAGTGAAAAGCAAGTGCTGCTAGGGAGCCATGCATGGTTCTTCAGTGCTCTGCAGTAGTAACTCAGAAAAATTTAATAATCACAAGGGAGAAATGAACTGAAGTGAAGAAAACACCAATCACCATATTAATTGTAAGGTTGTAAGGATCTGAATGAATCAGACATAGGAACTTGTTTTGTTGAAATGGAGAGAATCAGGCTGCAGGAATGTTACTGGAATAAATCTTAAGTCATTTAATTAGTTATCTTGGCACGCAAGAAGGATGGTGCAAATGAGGTTTACTAATGACACAAAGCTGAAAGGCCTTGCCTTGACAGAAGAGAATGAAAATGTCAAATAAAAAAAAAAAAATTGAGTTAGAAAAGTGGGATGAAGTTAAATGCTATAAATATAGATTGCATATGTATTACAAGCAAGTATCATTCATTCTACCACGAGAGTGACCAACTTGATTTAATTGGAAGAAAGTCTAAATTTCCAAACTTATTGGATAGCATGGGTGTCTAACATTAATTTTCTTTCCAGGCACTGACTCTCTTGGCATTCCTTCCAAATGCTTTTCTGTACCCCCGGAAAGGGCTTTCTAAAGGTAAGGAATTGTTCTGTCAAGTGTCTGCTGGGTGGCTGCAGAGATATTTCAAGCTTTTGAAGACTAATGGTGGTAGATAAAATCTCTAATTCTTTTTGCCTACCCAAAACAAATATGGTTCTGCATTACTGTTTGTCATCCCATCACCTCACCCGATCTATGCAGTCTATCCAGAAGCATCTAGAAATCAGTCACACGTGGATCAAAACTCATGTCCACTTCCAGGCTTAAAAAAACAGAGAACTGATTCTTTCAGTTTCCTTGTAAAGACGACTAGGCCTTGGAAGTGCAGCTAGGTCTGAATGATCTCTGTGCACCCTTCCACACCCAAGATGTCTTCTGGCAGAACCAGTGTAGATTAATTAATTGAATTGGAGGTTAATAAATTGAACTAGAGAAAACACTGATAAGCGTGTCAATTATAAGATGATGAGGAACAAGGTAAATTTTTCATTAGAAAGTCTTTGCAAAAAGGCTCCAAAGTTAACCTGGAAACTCCAAAATTAGTTTTCTCCTAGAAAGAAGCTTTCATCAAAAACAAAGGTAAATTAAAGTCTTTTTTATTAATATTCTCTTGTAATTATGTATTTTACTTTAAAAAGCTTAGATTCTTTATTACAAATATGCATAATATGAAGTATTTCCATATAGAAAAATAAAGACAGTAGAATCAAAGTTCTCAAAACACAGAAGTAGAACATTTTAGAAATTATATAAAAATCTCTTGAGAAATGAAATGTTCTTTGTTATTTCTTGCTAGAAAGTTCTTTCTCCCCTTCTCCGCTTTAAAATAATTCCAAATAGTAGCTTACAATTAAGTGAAATGTGTTGTAATGATATTTCACTTCATTACACCACACATTCACATGGAATATGAAGTACAGAGTGGGGGATTGCTGAATGACTTAATTTAAATATCACAAATATTCCTGTTGTGTTTTGTGTTGTGGGCAAATAAAACAGAATGAGAAATATTTAGTGGAAAGGTTTGATGAAGATTTTTAAAGGAGAGGGGCAATTGTAGCGCTGTAAATATGTTGAAATAGTACTACAAATTATAATTATGTTTACTAAAAAGGAATGCAAAATGTGTAGTAAAGAGACAGATGCCAGCAGCATAGGAATCATGGGCCTGTCTTTTTCTAGTGTTTTCTTAGTTTCATTCTTCAGAACCTTTTATTAAAAGTATTCCATGAATACCAAACCACTATCTGCTGTCGCTTTTGTTTCCCACTTTTCCATTTATGTATTTCAAAGGAATTGATTTCCTTGTTAATGAGTCATTTGTAATGGATACTTGCAATGAATTATAGCCATGTTCTCCAACATTGTTCCACAGGGAGTTGTACAGCATACAGAACAGTCTGTTGAGCACCCAAACTTTTTGCAATAGATTACTGAGTACTGTAAACTTATTTTCTGTGGGCATAAGGTCAAACAGTTAAAAACATAAGCTTCACTCTAAGGATTGGAAAGTGACTTTTATATAACTGCTTATTGCACAAACCCACTATCATAAATGGCAGTCATTTTGAGGTTGGAGAATTAGCTGTAAACTTGTAATCCCCTCAGCAAGTTTTGTGTGCCTCTGTCCATTAGCAAGACTTCAGTGCAGCAGCCAGAAAAAAAAAGCCAAAACACCACCAACTGAAACCACTACTATACTGGTATTAAGGTCATTCAATACAATCTTTAATGCTCTTAGATCATGTCTTTAATTACAGTAAAATAGTGTCTTTTCTATTTCTTATTTACCTATTTTTCCAGGGCTCTGTTGGCATGGAAATAATGAGACCTTTATTTGTTAATAAGGATTATCTTTGCATACAAACTCAACTGCTTTCAGCATCCTTATCAACAACTACCTCTGCATAAGGGCATTTTTCCATTATGGCCTTTACTTATTTGTCACCCTAATTAGACTTTTCTTTTCAGAAGGCTTTTAAGAGATGAAAGAATGACATTGACATAATTATCAGTCTATCTCTTTTTAAGAATCTGCCTTCCTACCATACCTATTAGCTATTGCACGTAGAAAGCATGAAGACTCCAAATTTACTTCAGCAAATTTGTACAGAATTAGTTGGTATTTCACAATTAAATCTCTTCATTAAGTTTTTCCTAAAACGGCTGGTGACAACTGGAAAATACAGGCAAACTACTTTCAAAATGTAAGAAGTTTGACTCCAGATAGCATACAGTGTTTCAGAAGTAGGATGTCCCACTCTTTTCCTGTATAAAAACCCTATTGTTAGTTAGCAAAGAAATCTCAAAATTTAAAAATGCATTTTGTTCAGGGAGAAGCATACGCGATGAAAATAGATGAGGACAGAAAACTGAACAAAAAGCTCATGCTGAGATTTTGTTTTCTCCAAATCAAATAGGAGCAGCCAGTTGCTTAATACCCAGGCCTGTGGAACTCAGGGGAGAATGGAAATGTCAGTGAATCCAATTGCTCGTTGAAGCTCTGGCTTGGTATTTCTTTTTGTGAAAGAAAGGATCTAGAGGATTTCAGTGACTTGTCTGGGATTGCCATCAAGATTCTGCTTTTCTTCAGCTCCTTTTCCATTGGAAAGAAACATTCAGGTTGATTTTCCACCCTGAAACTGGACTCTAAAAAGACCCTCTGGAATTTGGTAATGTTTTATTCAGTATTGGTTTTAATCCCCAAACCTCCCAGGTGAGATTCTTCTAACTGCTAGATATATTATTGTAGCAATAGCTTAACATACCTGTTGCATAATGAGTAAAATACCACAGACTTGTAAAATGCAAAAAATATTCCTGTTTTGCAAAAAAGTAGAAGTACAGTTGGCCTTTTGAAAAATGTAAACCATATTTATCCCCAAGTGATTTTGTTTTCCTTATTTAAATATATTGTACTTTAATTTTTCTAATGTCCCATGTTGTACTACCTCCTGTTCTTCCACACAGTCAGTTTCTAAAGCCCAAAGCACCTCAGCAGCTACAGCAGTCAACATCCATAGACTTTCTCTATTTCTCTGAAGACCTTCAACTACCATGTTGTTCTGTTTCGGTTTTCTACCCTGGTAACAGTCATATACATGTAAGCAAACATACAAACAGAAAAAAAAAATCAGGTGAATCATATATTATTTGTTTAATGGTAATAAGCTTTCATTAGAAACAGATTTTTTTTCTTAGCTTTCTAATTATTAATGAGAGGATTTAGAGAAATAACTTGAAAAATTATCTAATATTGATTTCTTTCCATAGACTGCAGAATGTGAATCTGAACTCTGATGCTTTATTAATCAAGATTTAGTAATTTTCCTAATTTTCCTCACAGCCAATATTAGTACTAAAATAACACATAATACTGTATTTTCTCATACTTGAACAAGTATAAATTATATTGCATTGTAGTGTGCCAATGTCCTGTGAAGTCACATAAGAGACCCATGGCATAAGACATATTTATGTCTCTAATCATGCTCAGTATACAATATTTTCTGCCATCACCAAACAACTGGAAGCAAACACGATCATTCAAAGCATTTAGAGCATATGTATTTTCAGCATGGAAATTTGGGGCATGTAAATACATATTAGCAGACTGTCCTCCATTCTTCCTTCTCTCCACAAACTATTTTACTCTTTCTCACAGACAACAAATATTGTGCATGGACCCCATCAAACTCCATACTACTTCCTTCCCATGAAATGTGGACAAAATTCAAAATGGCTTGAAGCTGAGACTATCTCTTGATTGAGTCCAAGACAATTTAACTTTAAAGAGCAATTCCATGCTTTTTGTTGCCAGGTGTAACTAGCTGTTAGGTCAAAAGGGGAATCAGTAATTCTACCTTCCAGCTTACCTTTCATAAGTTAAACATCCATCATCAAGGAATGAATGTGTATTCCAAACTGTAAACCCAGGAAAAGCTGTCCAGATTTTATATGAAATGGTTCTGCCTTCTCTGAATATTAACTGTTACACCAGGTATCTAAGTGTTGGGAAGAGCTGTTCACATCTTTTGTTGAATTTATAGGTATTGAATGTAAATGATAGGTAGTTCAAGATTAAAAACACACAGATCATATTTAATGTGTCTTTCCATCTGGGGAACAGTTCTTATTATAATAACTGTTGGGTTTTTTAATAAATAATTTTATTCTGTAATGTCTTGTGATACTTTCATTAGTTCTGCTGACAAATTTTCAACAGCAAAATTACCCACTTCATAATATTTCTTATCTGAAATTGTAGTGTAACATATATAGAATATGATGCAGAATTTATGCTGTATGTAGGGTGAAGCTATAAAAGTTTAATATAGAATCATAATTTGATAAATCAAAGTAATGTTATATGTTCATTATATATATATAGATGTGGTCATAAAATACTTTATACTTAATGCTGTCTGACTGCTCTGACACAACTCTTAAATGACTAAGAAATGGGAAAGTATACTATGAAAGTAATCAGCAGATAAAACTAACGCTGCTGAAAAATTCTGTTCTGCTATCATAAGAGTTCTATAAAGGTAACATAGCACTTTTTTAAGGAAAATGAGCCCATGCAATGAGACTCATATCTGTGCATGCTTTTAGCAGCACCCAACTTGCCTATGCGCAACACTCCAACTGTGTTGGCAGAAGTGTAAGCCAACTTAAGGTAGACCAAGATATTTCCAGCAAACTCCTCAAAGCTTATAAGACTGCCACATGCTAAAGTTTGGGTTTTATCCATATTTTCAGATGTTCATGTCAGCTAGATAAACATCAGAATTAGAAAAACATAAGGACAAGAAAGCAAAATGCTGCAGTAGTAGCAGAGAATTTTGAAGTTCTCTTTTTATTTTATATAGGTAACAGATAGATGAGATATTAACTGAGCCCTCTATTCTCCAGGGAGAGAAGACCTCACTCCTTCAGTCTTTACTCACAGTAAAGGTTCTCCAGCCTGGTAATCCTCTCAAATACTGTGATTTAAATTATTGCAAAAAGTTTCAATTTTAATTATCCCAAGGCAGGTCTAAGTAAGACTAAGTTGAACAAAAGGACTTTGAGTTATGAATTTGAATTCTTTCATATTACTGCCACTAAAATCAACAAAATACCTTTGTGTATTTTTGTCCTTCTGACATGATCAGAGTCTATTTTTGCCATCTGAAAATTTTTCAGGTTTCATGAACTTTAAAATTGGTTTTGTTATAGAAGCTAAATGTGAAAAAAAAAAAGTGATAAGCAAATATCACTGTACTTCATGAGAAGAGGAAGACAGTTTATTGAAATATATGTCATTGTGCAGCATTTCCGTGGATGACACATATTTGACTAGCAAGTGAAAAGGAAGAACATTTCATCAGCTGATATTAATAGTGTATCTAGCACTTATAATGGTGCATTGTTCAATACAAATGAAATAATTCCCATCATAGTTTTGCATGATCCTTGCACCATAACGTCTTACTGCTCAATATGCAGAGGTAACTAGAATAGGCATAGTTCAGGTGCACATCAGTTTATTTCTGTTGTTCCACAATATATTCTTCCTCTCTCTTTTCTGTTATTGTCTCCTACTGTCTTTATCTAATAGAGGGGGAAATTGTGCACAGCAGGAATGTGGAAACCCTGCACTTTGACAGTCAGTACTTCCTTTTTGTTTAGGAGGATAAGAGTAAAAAGAGAATTTTACTGATTCATGATTCATATGACTGTGATAGATAGTTCCTGCTGAAAAGTGAGCTATTTATTTGATAACAATGTGCCATCTAATAATAATTCAGCAGGGAAGTGAACTAAGCAGCATATTCATCAGCAAAGGAGATTCCCAACCAAGTGATTATCTGCTTTCCAAATTTTACATTGAAAGCAGACTGCTGTGAATCACTGCAGCAGCTATCATTACTTGCAGTCTATATAGAGATCCCTATGCGCTGTGAATATTTACTGTTACAATGAAAGACTGAGTCATCTGATAATCCCAATTCTAGCACTAGATATCTGACCTAAAATAACAACCTGTAGAATCATTATATTTTCTCTCCCTTGCTGTTTTTTGGTGTTGTTGCTGAGGTTTTGTTTTTGTTTTTAATCCATAGAACTGATCTGAATTATTCAAAGGCAGCAATACAATCTATTTTATGTGGCTGAGCCAAGTCCCATTTGATCATGTTCTCTTCCATTTGAATTCTGTTTAAGAATATCTCATGCCATGCAGCTAAATCTGAACCACATGACAGTGCATCCTTGTAAAGTATTTCATGCTGTTGGGAAAGATGAAATTCTCATTTCTCTGAAGAATATTTTACTGTATTTTAATGTGGCAACAGACAACAAATTCAAAGCATGATTGTGTTCCTGTTAGGGAATTATACCTGGCATAATCAGTCCTCCCTGTGAAGTCTGAACTATAGCTCTAATCCTGCAAAAGCCACCACTTAAGGTGGTAGACACACAAATCTCTCCAGAAGCATCACTGCTGATGAAATCCACAGAACTGCTGGAATTTATAACTCCAGACAATAAAATAAATATATTTAAAACCACTGAAGTATTTGAAATCATAGAAGAAAAACCTGCAGATTTGAAGAATAATTCAAGGATAACTATGGTCACAAGCACTCAGCTATGGTGTTTTATGGCTGAAAGGCAGGATATACTCAGGCCACTAAGAGCACACAAGAAATGGTTATGAATCTGTCAAATAAAATCTTTATACCAACCAACATCAGTATGTTAATATTAAGAAATTAAGCTTTATTTTTTTGAAGTTGAGACTATTTTCTTCTGAATTTCAAAATGCGATTGCATATATTTTCCCCTTACCATAATATTTATCTTTCAATGCAGTGGGACAGGCAGGAGGATATGGCAATCATCCATTTTTTTAATAATGAAGTAGCTTGTCTCTGGTTGTCCTCAGAAAAGCCTTCCTTAGAACCAGTACTGTATATGTTAGTGCTTCTTTGTTTGCTGCATTACAGAATGGTAGGATTTGTCTGTGCTTACACTAGGGTTGGATTTGACAAAGTTATATGTTCAAATAACTTAAGTAAACTTGTTACTCAAAAGTTTGAAACTGATTGATTAAACGAGTAAGTAATCCGTGTTGTTTTCATTAGTATCACATTTTGCTTGCATACTAAAGTGGAAAAGATAAACTTCGGAGCACTCTAATGAATTGCTGGGAATACACGGTAGTTATCTAATGGTACCTTTCTTTTGGAATGTAATTTATCTTCTTCAGTTTAATTGACTTGTTTAGTCAAATATCACACTGCCAAGCATAGTTTTTGAAAAAGATATTTCAACAGTTTGCTAAACTCTGATCACATGCATATCTAATGAGACTTCAAAGCAAAGCATGCTTTGTGCATGCATGTGGTGTAGTAGGAACAGTTCCAAGCAGAAGAAACTGTTAGACAAGGGTAAAAGGGACTATTTTGTTTTGAAGTTTTCTTGTTATTCCACAATGTATATCCTTAGCAGCCTTTGAAAAGAGGACATACAAAAAGAAAAGCTGCAAATGATATTATTTCCTTACCATCAAGAAAGTCAGAGACCTTCTTCTGTCCCCCACATATTTTTCTAATAATATATTTTTTTGTTTTTTTAATCTGTGACAGTTAAAAGAGGAGAGTCTCCCTTAATAATTTTTTCATTACCATGAAAATCTAATGAAGATTTTTGGCTGACATTTACAGATATTTTAACTGTTGTTTTTTCACATAAAAAGATATGCCTTGATTATTGAGGAAGACTTCATGTTAATGTAACAGCTAATGATTTTTTGTTAGAAGAGATAAAGTACTCCAAAATGAAAAGTTGAAGAAATTATTATTTAGACTATACAATATTCATTGGATTTTGTTTATTGATTCTCTGAACTGTAGCTCCTGGGTGCTTTTCAGAGAAAAAGTTCATCTTAACTGCAGTGACAAAATTTTAGATCTCAAGATGATAGACTGCACATTTTCAAGCAAAACTAAGGAATACTTCATTTTACTTTCATGGGATAGACAAGTAGTTGACTGAGCAATGAAATTTTTAGAAGGTGGGTTTCTTTATGTCTCATGGTTTCGTTATCCTATATTACGAGTCCAGAAAAGGGCAATGAATCTGGTGAAGGGCCTGGAGCACAAGTCTTATGAGGAATGGCTGAAGGAACTGGGATTGTTTAGCCTGGAGAAGAGAAGGATCAGAGGGCAGCTTGTCGCTGTCTACAACTGCCTGAAAGTAACAAACTAGGACAAGAAGTAATGGCCTCAAGCTGTGCCAGGGGAGGTTTTGACTGGATATTAGGAAAAAACTTCTTCACCAAGAGGGTGATCAAGTATTGGAACAGGCTGCCCAGGGAAGTGGTGGAATCATAGTCCCTGGAAGTATTCAAAAAATGCACAGATGAGGTGTCAGTGATGTGGTTTAGTGGTGGTCTTGGCAGTCCTGGGGTACTGATTGGACTTCATGATCTTAAAGGTCTTTTCCAACCTAGTTGATTCTACGACTCTATTCTGTGATTCTACATCTAATAAGAGATGAACTCTATTCAGTGAGGTATTCATGATCTCTCTCTTCTCTATAAGCTATTATTATAATTTTAATAATATACCTGGCCTCATACTGCAGATATACAGGAAACCATGCGGGCAATATGCTGCAAATTTTCCTCAGTCAAAGTACTATTTTGTTTCCATCTCTCAAGTTAAGAGGAAATTGTCCAACAGATGGTAAAGCTATTGGGCAGAGAAGAGGCAGAGCATTTCTCTAAACCTTGTTTCTTCAAGAAACCAGATTGAAACTCTCCATATAACTATGATGGATTTTATAAGAATTCAATCAGATTAAATATTTGGTGAAGTAATATTCTCATCTGCAATGCAGATCTACACCCCTATCAGGATGTTGGCTATTCACATACTTCCTACAGGGTTTCTTGTCGCCCAGGTAAAAAAGTTAGCCTGTATTCTGAGTCTAATCCTTTTGCATCACAATTCTCTTCAGAACAACAGACATAAAATATTACTTGTCTCATTTTTATGTATCAACAAATTTTTTTCAGTTATAAGATAATCTTATGGCCTCTTGCTGTTTAATTTAATTTTACATATTTACTTTTAGTATGCTGATTCTCTAATGATTATCTGCATGGATCCAGTTCTCCCCAAAGATGTGGAAAAGAATTGATACTGAAGATCTACAGAAGTAAGAAAGCTCTACAAGATCTGAATTGTGATAATATACAAGTTGCTACATAGTTATTTGGAAAGTCTGGCATTTTTCATTTCATATCCAGCAACAAAATTTAGACAAGATAAGAAGTGTCGTTGATTAAAAAATGTTGAGGGTTTTTTATTCCCTTGTTTTGACTTTGGAATGTCCTCATAAGAAAATGAGACATGATAATGACAGTTGCTTGTGAATTGCCATGATATTTAATGTAAGGGCAATGTGACTGAATTTTCAGAGATCTATACAAATCCTACAAGTAGCTGTTCAGAGAAATATGCATATTTTATCATTGCTAATATCCATTTCATTTCCTAAGTGAGGGCGAGTGTCAGAGTTGATTCTGATCTGAGCTCTCACTGAAGTCAAGTGTGCTCAGATGGATTTATAAGTTAGATGTGTAGCAGACAAAATTTCGTGAAAAATAGAACACTTCCTACTCAGAAAAAAAAAATAGTTACTGTATATGTTATATGAAGTTGTTAAAAGCAAGGATCTTGTAATAAAGTTGCAACTGTAAAAGCAAATTTTCAGTATACTTCTTGTACTGATTAAAATGTTTATTGTACATCCTCACCTATGAAATGTAAAGAAATGTAATGATATAATTTGGTGAAAGTCAAGTCAAGTGGAAATAGCGATACAAAAAATTGCCAGAATTCTTGTTTTATCCTTTTGTGCCTAGTAGGCAGAATGCTTACTGTCAAAAAAGGCGTATATCTAGCAATTAGCAGTATTCATACACTGTTAATGATATCCTCCTGTAATTATTTTTTATTATGAAATCAGGAATTTCTTTGAGTGAGTTTATGAAGAATATTAATTACCAGAACAGGATTGGAAAGTTAGTTGGACAACTTTTTATTTCCATTAATACCTGAGTAACAATCTTCCACTATTAAATGCAACATAAATTCTTGGTCCAACTGAAGTTAATGGAAGTTTTGCCATGAATTCCTTTGTGCTCCAAGGACTCCAGGCCCAAATCCTATTATAGTTGTATCTGGAAAATTTATTTCATAGATTTCATAGACGTAAAGTTTACTGTTACACAAGAAAATGGCATTGTGATAGCTGACCGGAATTTACCCTATAAAGTTCTGCTCTCCTTTGAAATCTGTTAATGATTTATTTTCTGTCACTCTTGAATCTAACTTAATGCACTATTATGCATGGCTGATGTTTCAGATCCATTACATCACTTTTTGCAAGACTTAAGCTTTATGTTGGCATCAAATATTGTCTGGCACAATCCATTTACCTACTGTATTTTAGCCCCTAAGCTTCTGATGAATTTGAAATCATGACTTAAATATTTACCATTTTCTGTTGAAGTGTGTTACAAGAAAGAGATTATGCATGCAGAAAGTGTATAGGGAGTTTGAAGATAACAAATGATACATCAAGCACAGCCTAATGTGGTTTTACTGGAGTAGAAACAGTGGTAATAAATCACCTGCCAATGTTGATAATAAAATACTGCATTGGCCTCCATCAGCCAGAAAAGAAAGGTTAAATGTTATTTCTCACAATAACCATGTGGTCTTCATTCCTGACATCTGTGATACTAAATTCTGTCATTATTTTCTGTAGAAATTGTGATCTTTATTAAAAGAAAAATCCATTAAAAGTAAAACCTGATGCTTGCCAACCTCCGATATGCCTGAAAAATCTTCATCCATTTTATGGCTATTGTACCACCTAAATTGTCTTCCATTTTGGGGTAAATATAGCCCGCCCTGAAAAAGTCAGAAGGTAAAGCTTGTAATTCACCATGACCAGCTGTGGTTGACCTCCGATGATTTATTTCATAGCCACTAGAGTTGTCCTGTGTAGTTTGGTGTTTAAAGCAGTTAAGAACTGCATTGTTAACCTCCATGATGTCATTTCTTTATTTATTTTCTTGTCTGTTTGTGAGATGACTTGTTAGATGGTGTTCTGTGCACTGGGCTGTGGAGGAGATTGAGAGAGAGAGTGATGGTGCAGAGTTCTTTCTGGATCTCAGTAGGAAAGACCCTAAACCAAATGGCTTGATAATTGTTTTAATAAGAAAGAATTAAATGAAGAATATAGACAGTGAGTTAATGTTATGTCCCTTCAAATAGCAAATAGCTTCTTGGGTTTATACTCCCACCCTTTCACTTTTCTAATTTGGCAGTCTGTGATTTTATCAGTATAGAGCTTCTATTTACTATTTTAAATGCTTCTGTTCTAGCTACAAATGCATTAGATTTTCAACATATTTTCCAAATATTGTTCCCTCCTGGTACCATCATCAACAAATCTAAAAAACAATCAAGAGCAGGCTGTATGCAAGAGAAGATCATCAGGAAGTCTTTGCAGTAGCATTGCTTTCCAGGTGCATGTCTGTTTGGCTGACCCAATCCACCTTCTCAAAGCACAACATACAAATATTATCCAGCAACAGAATTAAGCTTTTCTCACTGCAAGGAATTTTACTAAACACTCAAAATTTCCCCTTGATGTCAAAATACCATTGATCTTGGAACAGCATTTCCTATAGAGAATGTTTTTATTCCTTTTCTTCATTTTTATAGCTCTGACATAAGGCTTGATCTATTATTTTACCTTATGATGCTATAAGCTGCATTAGCAAACTGAATGAAACAAATTTTCAGTCTTACGTCTGGTAAAGTGACTGGAATTGTCATCTGAAGAAAACTGGCCCTCTTCTTCCAAACCAGACCAGTGAAGTTAGGACCCCTTTATGTTTCATTTCCCCATTTGCACATCATTGATCATCAGTCTAAACATCTCACTATTCATTACTTAGCTAACAAGATCATTTAAGATATTTTTATATCCTGATCTCTGTGTGAATGAATAACAGTATGTATAAAAGAGGGTATGTTCATGTCAGGTGTACCTGGGAACAAAGATCAACAGGAGAAAAAGAGAAAGATGATAAAAATGAGATAAAAAAGAGGCAGAAATCTGTTTGGGTTTTTGTTGGTTTGTTGTTTTGTTTGGGTTATTTTTTTTTTTCACAGACTGGAAGAAATGAGATTAGGAAAGACAGAAGAAAGAATTTAATATGTAACACACGCTAGAAGTTGTTTAGCTTTCAGTAAAAATTAAATGGAAGACACTGGGTTTATGGAGCCGTAGTAAATTAGTTAAATGGTCCAAGCCTGTATATGCCTTTAGAAGTATTATAATGCAATTCTCTTGTGAGATTCTTAGAGTACTTGAAAAAGAAAGAACATTACTAGGCTCCCTCTTCCTTTACGTTTTTATTCTGTATTATATTAGAATTTTCCTTCTGAAATATATAAAAGGATACTCTATTTCTTTAATGCCACTCCTTGCATCCTCCTTCAAAATCCTCCTCTGAGATAAGAATTCTCATTAGGACTATAAATGAGAGCAAATATGTCAATTTTTATTCACAATACATTAGTATCTATATTGCTTATGCTACTGGAAGTGTCTGGCTTTGCAAGTTAAGTTAATTTTGTCAGATCTAGTTTCAGTTGCTTAAACACCAGTTTATTATGCAAAAAAAGACCAATAATAAAAAGCAGTTAGAAAACAATGAGCTATAGAGTGAAGCAGAAATTAACAAGAGATTTGGTTTACAAATGCAATAAATAAAACATTTAATTCTCTCTATTACGTTAGGGAAAGAAAACCATTCACCCAGCTGTATATGTAATATTTGAGTCAAAATATTTTAGTGTCTGATTATTCCTTTCACAGAAATCTCTGTTTAGGTTTTAGTGAAAAGAGTTGAATTACATACAGATATGGAAAATCTTAATTAAAGAAATAGCGCTTTTTTGGTTTGTGGGGTTTTTTGGTTTTTTTTTTTTTCAAAGGAGAAAGGCTTAGGCTCTTCCCACAAAAAAAAAAACAAAAACAAAAACAAAAAACCAAAACCAAAACCCAGCCTAACAGGTTGGGCTTTTTTTTTCACCTGCCAAAGGCATAAACTTCACAATATTTATCAAAAAACTGGTCTCCATGTTACCTATGAAATTCAAATGTAAGAATGTACATTGCCAGACATTATGGAGAAGGGAAACAGAAAGTTCTGCTTACAGCCCTCATTAATAAAAAATTCAAAGGCTAAGATATTTTTCTTTAACAAAGTTACCTAAAGCACTCTGTCATTGATCATTCCAAATGCAAATGCATTAATGATACTATGTATTCCTTTCTTCATGAGGGAAAATTATGGTCTTTTTAATTTGATGATACTGAAGTATTTGAAAATTCAGTTAGTAGGGTTTTTTTTAACAATACATCATACAGGAGAGGAGTACAGGACTCCATAACTAGGAACCACACTGAAAGGCTTCTTTTTTTCCTGTGATTATTTCTGCTTCAGTTTCTAAGGTCATTTTTCACCATCTGGATATATCTCACCTGACTCCTTTTTCTTGTTAATTTTATTATAGTTGGGATCCTTTGACATCAGGACAGTCCTACCCTGATTTTTAATCTTCACATCTTTCTTGTGTGAAAATTGCTCGAATAGCTTCTCCAACCTGAAATCCACTGAAGGAGAAACAGCCTGTCATAAAAGATCATTAGTACAAATATGCTGCAAAGACTGGATAATATTACCATGATCACAGACTCAAAGAATAGTTTGGGTTGGACCTTTAAAGATTATCTAGTCCAACCCCCGTGTCATGGGCTAGGACATCTTCCAGTAGGTCACGTTGCTCAAAGCTCCATCCAACCCAACTTTCAACAATTCCAGGGATGGAGCACCTTCTCTGGGTGATGTATTTAACTTCCATGTCCCATGTTCAAATCTCATTGTTCAGAAAATGTTCCATGGTTATTTTAGTGAAAATAGTATGTGAAAAATGCAAAATGATCTTATTATTCATTGAAGGAATTCTCGATTTGATCTGTTAAGCTGCTTTTTTTCTCCAGTCAGGACTACTGTAAATTCTACTTTCCTCCCCATTCTTCTTCTGCCTTGGGAATTTAATCAGCTCTTTTGCCCTGTGAGAGAAACTTAGTTTTGTTTTTTTGTTTTTGTGGCTTTGGGGTTTTGTTTTGTTTTGTTGTTTTTGTTTTTGTTTTGGGGTTTTATTTGTTTGTTTGTTATTATTTAATTATATATTACTTGTACAGTTCATTGCTTGGGGGTTGTTTTCCAAGTTTTCTAACTTTCTTCCATCATTGTCATCATTATTTAAAGTTCTGATACTGTTTGAATCTGATATGGAGGATGATATACAATTGTGTTGATATGGAATAGAAGATGGATGCAGTTAAGTGTAAAGTGCACTGGAGGTCTCCAAATCTTGCATTGTATCCTGAGACACTAGTTTACAACATAAGATGGCTGAAGTTTCATTACAAGTGAGTTGGTGATAAGAAATGGAAGAGCTAAAATAGGAAGAGAGTGAGTAGGAAAGGGCTGAGGATAAGGCGGCTTCTTCAAAAGATCTTGTTGTATCATTTAATTATTTTCAGCTCGTTAGACAGAATATGTTTTACTTATGTTATGCAGATGACATTTGTGCAAGATTTAATTAGTCTATCGGAGTCTATCGCTAGTTTTAATCAGGTTGTTAGAATCTAAATTCTCTAGAGCCATAATGTAAACAATTCACAAGTTAGCAAGTACTGTATGAAACATTGAAACATCTCCAGACATCTGTGAAGCCTTCAATTGCAAAGCTTTCTGCTTTTTTTTTTTTTTTTTTTTAATTTTAATTTGGAACTCAATTGCTTCTGCAAAATTTGATTGAAGCCTCAAACGTTTTGAATAAATATCAGTCTTTTTCCAGGACCTTTACAAGTTCCTGGAAAGAGCTTATGCTTCACATTAAATCCATGGAAAATATGATGTGTTCAGATATGATTTATTCACAGTTTTAGGGTATGTCGTACTCTAAGAGGAGAAACTTTTAATGTAACCTTTTCAAGAAATGTGAGATTTATTTTGCCATTACTGAGTCCAGTGCCCAAGATTCGATATTGAAACAATATTTCTCAATCCATGAACCCACACTGAACTCTGTGGTTCATAATATTTACATCCTGAAAAAAAAAAAATATATATATATATTAGGTTTTGGTTTTGTTTCAGAATGTTGGCCTGTCTTGTTTCACTGATTGCCATTACTTATTAATAGGGTATAGCAACAACTACTGACTGGTGGGCTAAATACTTTCAGACCTTTGGGGATTCTGCTAAACCTATAATGATGTTTTTATATTCCTCATAGAAGCAAGCTTATGCGATTTTCTACAAGGCATACTTCTCTTCTAAAAAAATGCACTAAACTTTTCATTAAAGAATTTAATCCCTTAACCTTTTCCTTCAAAACTTAAGCACAGCTATGTTTTGGATCAATAATTTATCTGTGGGCATCTTCAGCTTATTTTCAGTCAATTCACAAATGGAAAAATAGATGTAATTGAATAGACTATTTGGTGTTAGATCCAGAGACTATCAATGACTCTATACAACAAGGCTATACCCGCTTTCTTTATCTCTGAAACAAGAAAAATTGGAGACTTGCCATTGGCATATAGAGCTGTATGAATTAAGGCTGCTTCCAACTGAGATACAAGGGGCCAGAATCAGTGTTGGAATACGTTGGCATGATTTCGTTAAATACAAGTGGAGTTGTGCCCAATTTGAGAACATATCCATATGGCTTCTACGTCTATAATGGAGAGTCACCAAAATCAGTGGGCCAGAGATGTCAAGGATTAATTCAAGCACCTAATTTTTACTTCACTGATCTGAATAAAGTAGACCATCTTCCACAAATGTGCGTGAAAAATATTCATTCATCCTTATCAACTATTCTCCAAGTTACTTGTTGAGATATTAGCTGTATGAATTCTCTCTGCATTTACGGAGGAAAGAGCTTTGCCTCTAACCTCACTGAAATGTGAACAAATCGGATGTGTATCATCTTTAATGAAAAAGTGTCTAATTCACAATTAGCTTATGATTGCTTTCATTTCTAATATGTCTTGAAAACATGGCTTGCTTTTTTAACCAGCCTACACAACTTTCTTCAAAACCTTTCTCTTTATACTTTCTCTCAAAAGCTTGGGGTTTTTTCTTCTCACTCAATCAAGTTTTAAATGCTCTAAAAATAATCAATACATGTGAAGGTGCTCACAATTCTAGCGATTCTAAAACAATGTATAGCCATGTAGCTTTAATCCAAACACAAATACACTTGATTTCCTCTTCCTACCTCTTCCTATTACACTCTTTGCCTGTACACATATTATATCTAAAGACAGGTATTACAATCCAGACTTTGCTCATCATCAAGTTGCAGCACATAACTTCCAATGAAGGTATAAGAGAAGATAAAACTGAATTAATTTCTTCTTAAAGGATCTTGAGAAAATCAGAGCAGTATAAAAAGCTCTGACTCTCAATTATTTATATTTAATTTAATTTCCAAGGTGATACTGTTTCCTAATTGTATTATGCTTCCTAAATATTATGGACTTAACTGTGTTTATAATTCTTTGTTGTGTCAAAGATAGGATCTTGCCTGTTACTGTTAAAGGATTGCTGGATGCTTACTTCAAATTGTTCTAGTCCTGTTACTACAGGGTTGGTATCCGGATTGCAAGAACTAGCATTACAGTTGACACAGGTTGACAGTTACTTGTTTTCTCAAGAAAAAGGGCAACTGACAAAATGTGTGAAGACTGAAATATCTTTTCCCCTACAGTTTTCCTGACAGGTAAGGTTGAGACTTGCAGAAATGTCAAGAAGATGCTTATAGTCAGAGGATATATTTCCTATGGCTAAAAAGGCTCCTGTGTGTCAATCCCATTCTTTTCCTAGATATAGAATTATTTTCAAGACTTTTGGGTTTTTTTTCTTTTTGTTTATGTTTGTTTCTAGTAAGGGACAAAGATAGTGGAGATCTATGAAGAAATGCTGGTAGATTCTGTGAACTTCCTTTTGAGTAAAAAATCCCACTTGTTAATCTCTTCTATCTCAGGAGCTGAATATTGTTTCAGTCTTCTCAAGTGTGATGCCAAGTAAGTTATGTTCTTGTGATATTTAATAACATGGTTTAATTCCTATAATCATGTTTTTAAGATTGAACAATTTCTATTAATTCTTTTTCAGTCTCAAATCTCCTCAAACTTGCGCCCTTTCTTAATTATAAGAATAAGGCTTTAATTCAAACTTGATTGTGAAAAATCCACATCAGTTAAAACCAGATTCACTTTCCTACTACGCTGTAGAGAAGAATCTTTCAAATAACCATGAATAGTACGATAAACAAAACCACAAATACTTGTGGAGGTTTATTTCCAGGAATATTTTTATGTACAATGGAAATAATTTCGTAAGTATAAATTTTCAGTTATGTTTTGGGTTTGGGTTTTTTCCCTTCGTTTTCCCCAGTGAACACCTTAAATTTTAAATAAATTTGTATAGTAACCTCTATTAAATTCTTTTTGATTTACTGAGGCTAGTTGCTTTGCATTCTTTTTGGACATATATCTGCATACTTTTTCACAAGCCACAGTGAAAGAAACAGTTACTGCAAGCTTATAAATAACCTGAAGGTTATATACTTGATAGTACTTTCTATTTGTTTGAGAGTTGTTATGATGTTTTCTTGAGCTCACTGGGGTTTTTGTGAGGGAAGTTCATGTAAATATAGCTCCTGCTCGTAACAATGGGATGTTTGAATGGGACATTGTTTTTGACTTCAGTTGATATGGTAACAGGAGCTTGTGTCATCAGGAAATAACCAGTGCCCCCCAGGAAAAAAAAGTTAAAAAAAAAAAGGTATTTTGAACAAGTCAGAAGACAAGGACAACAGAAAGAGGTATAAAAAGATAAGGACTACAGCTGGTAAAGCTCTCTGTCAGGCAGATCTTATTGCAGACACAGAAAAGATTTTCAAGGACTTCCAGAGATACACTCAGTTAGAGCCTCAAATCTTTGTGGAAATATTGTTGCCAAGGTAGAGAAAACTCTGTGGTCCCTGTCTGTTTGGAAATATCTGGTCTCTGGTGATTTTTAAATTGTTTTATTTATCAATTCCAATATTTGACACCTAGGAGTGATTTTTCAAATCTTCCTTCTGTTTTATTGGAAAATAAAATAGAACCAAGATTTTTACCCTTCCATAATACTTATTTATTTGGGTATAAAGAATATTAGTGTGTTTTTCTGTCTCTACTGCAGAAACTGTTTTACTTAAATGAATATTCACTGCAATAGAGCAAATTACTTTATGACCATTTTTTTTAGGGCACCTATGTGAGAAGTGAAACCCCGGGCTCTTTCTTACATTTACCTAGTAATAAAACACTTTACAAATTACAGAGGTCATGCAGAATACCTTATAGCCCATTAGCACTCAGCAATAAAGTGGCAGACCTCAATTTCTGTTCTGAAGCAAGTAAGCAGACAAACATGAACTTAGGTCTCCCTTTGCAAGTTAACTGTTCTGTCCTCTTCTGGGAGCCTGTTATTTCACATTTCTGTCTGCTGCAATTTGAAGATTTTTAAACACTGCTGTTCAATTAATATTCTGAAAATCAAGAGTCTGAGTCCTGTTCCTTTTAGGTAAGAATTTCTGAAAGATGCTACTTCCATATTAAGTGAAAATTAATGTTTAGGGTTTTTTAGTCAAAGACCAAATAGGGAAAAATCAAGCTGTTGTGTATTCTATTGATCCCATTAGAAGGAAAAATAAGTGTCGTCTTGCAAACTGAAGAGTGTTTTGTATTGCATGGGAGACTAAGCAGGTTGTATGGAATCCAGCAGTATCACAGTGTAGAGGTCAGCTGCCATTTCAGCTGTATGTACCACTTAATAGCTCTCCAACATCTTGACATTAAGGATCAGAATTTGATAACTGTACTTGATACTTAATACATAGATATTTTAGGTAATAAGTGGCAGAACTAGTATATATGATTACAAGTCTAAAGAAGAGAAGGTTTTTGGCAAAAGGTAAAGCAAATGAAAATGAATGTGCTTTCAGGCCTTATATAACATGGTTGGAAACAGTTAGTTTCATCCAGAAAACAATTAACATATTTCAGTAGTATTCCAATTATTATATAATATCTAATTAAAATAAGCAAAAATGTTAAAGGTTTGATGTTTGTTTTTTTGTTTCATTTTGTTGTTGTGAGTTTTTTACTTATATAGATACTGTAATGCTCTTTCTTTTAGAAAAAGCTTAAAAAGAAAAAAAAGAAATGTTTGGGGTTTTTCTAAGCAGAAATCCAGGTAGGATATCCTCTAAAAGTAACTTTTTCTTTTTTTCTTTTCCCAGAAATAAACCTTTCTAAATGAAAAAATTTGTTATGGAAGTAAGCATTGGAAAAAAATGTAGCTGTTCCCCTGCTCATTTTACCTAGAGTGTTAACTAGATTTGGGTTTTTGTTTTTGTTTTTTTTTTTTTTTCACAGAAGGAAGCATGGCATGCAAAAAATTTAGTATCTGAAATATTTTATTGTAGTGTAGGGCCTAAGGTAGGAAATACGTCTAAAGCCAATTTGTGATTCCACCATCTGCACAGTGTATCCAGCATAGGTGCTTTGTGTTAGGCCACCTGAACATGATAAATAACAGATCAGTCAGCTAATTACTTAAGTAGACTTTCAAAAGGCTCTGTAGGAGATATGTTAGTGAAGAAGAAAGTTCTTGAATTTATTTCTTAAGCAACTAGTCAGCAGCAGCAAAGAAGTTTTAAGTTCGCTGGGAAGCATCCTATTAGGTTGGTCTTGTGGCTCAGGCAGTTAATATTGCTGCAGTTAAGGAATTAAACTGGATTCTGAAGAATAAACAGTAAAAAAAGCTATGATATTAGTAAAGCTTTGGAAAAGAAGTGAAGTGAGAAAAAATGTCCATAGAAGGGTTTTCTTTTTCCTTTGATAGTTACTTTTCAGCTTCTATGCTAACGTGTTTGCATGTTTGCATATATATCTGTGTCTTTCTAGCTTAAAGTAGTATCCATATTCAGTATCTGAATATGGGATCCTCAAAAATCCAAGGGTATTATAGTGGCCATAACTTAAAAGCTGGTTGAATATCCAAAGTGGTCCTTTTGCAATATTTTAAGTAATATATATGTGTTTCTGTGGCAATAACAATACTGTTTTTTTTAATGTAATACATAAATATAATGTACTGAACAGTATAAATGGGAAGGAAATATTCTTTCATTCCTCCACTTAAAAGAATTGGAATGCTATGTTTTTTTGAAACCTGTTTGGGTTTATTTTTATTTTTGTCTGTTACTCATTTGAAGTTTTCTAGCTGATGTTTTCTAGCATCGGGAACCACTGAAGAAGACAATTGAGTTATTTTCTTGAGGGAGAGTTTTTCTTTCACTAGGAATTAGATTTATGCCTTTGCTGAATTTGGTAGCTTTTGATGTATCTTTATGGTATGCATACAGAGATGTAACTGTAATTTCCTTTAATCCCACATAAAATATTACTTTTGTGCACATCTTTCATCTTTACAGTGTACTGGATTTATGATGAAATTTGAAATGAAGAATTTAAATGACATGCTTGTTGCAGTACTACAGGGATGCAAGGTAAATCTGTTTATGTTCCAGTTCAATACAGCATCATTGATTGATTGTGTCTAATTAACTAAAAACCTGTATCTTCGTATTACCAAAAAATGTGAAAACAGAGAAGCATTGGGGAAGAAAGAAAAAGAAAAAAAAAGGAATGACAAACACATAAGTTATAAGCTCTGATGCTGAGTTTGCTTTAACAACTCTTTTTTGCAGTGGAAAACTGTCTGTAAAAAGAGATGTTCTAAACTGTATCTGATAAAATAATATATTTAGGAACAAACTGGTTAATTAATATTGAGTCTGTGAAGCTCTTTTCTCAGTCCTTAACACGTACATGCTTATTAACTTCAGTATTCAACTCAAGGTTAGAATTGTGGCATTATTTACAACTGGAGGGATGTCAATATTCCCAGAAGAGTTCTGGAAGTATGTTCTGCACTGTGATGATGTCACTTAGCATGCATTTAAAAGAAAAATAATCTTTCCAATCTCCTCAGGAGGGACTATATATTTTTCTCCACCCCTTAATAAGTTATTTTGAGTGTTAGTTTAATTAAAACAGAGACATTACTTAAACAGTGACTATCAAAATTATTTCAATTAAAAATAACCCAAGATCATGCCTTATTTTAATACTTTGATTATCGTTGGTTATCACTGCATTTTTCTTATGACAGTCAAGTATTAGTAGCAATCTTTCTTTGACACTGAAGATGATGTATAAAATCCCTGGAGTATTTAAAACAAGAGAGAGCTCCCAGCACATACTGGTGCCATGGAAACCAGTATTTACTCTGACATATCAAGAATAACCTGACATCTGGATTTGTCAGTGGTTTCACATTTTTTATAGGGAAGCATTCACTCATCATAGCATGATACTACAATGAAAAAAGCAGAATAAAATCGAAGAAAACCCCACATAAAAGCAGTGAAGAGTTGTTGCTACACTTGCAGTGCATGATATTTAGTAGTATATTTAGTACAGTTGTGAATGTGCTGCTGGGTGAATCCCTGCAGTCAACATTTTGGCAGTTTGTACTGCTTGAGGGACCAACAAATGAACCCTCTTATATATTCTGTTCTTCTAAAAACACTGTGGGGAGTGACCATTTCTCAGTGAGCTGGACAGAGGATTTAGGGGGTTTTTTTGCATACCTGAGGAGAGATGAGCTATATAACTCATGAAACTACTTGGCTGTTGAAGGTTTGCCCCTGTGGCTAACCAATTGCTATTCTGACTAATGTATTTTTACAAAGATGGAAAGAACAGCTAAAGGTGAGACTGAAGTAGTTGTAATTTACAGAGGAAAGGGGAGCTTACACCTGTCACCCTGGAAAAGTCTCCATATAAATTATTTTTATTGGGTTTTTAGTTCAGCTGTAGCTGGTATAAATAGTACTCAGAAGTAGTCATGCAATAGGCACATACTTAAAATAACATAAATACAATTTCTCATTGCATATGATGACAGTGAAACCCGAATTTTTAAAACTGTCCCCCTTTAAGTAGTTTCATAAAGTATTCCCTGGAAAGCCATTCTGACTAAGAACAAGTTAATTCACAACTACATTGGCATCATTGCTGTGGGGTGTGCAGGTGATAATAAATATTTGAATAATAGTTGAAATTATGCACATTACTTTTTATGGAAAACAAAAAAAACTGTAAATAGTTTGAGGGTTTGTGTGCATTTGTTTCTTTTCCATTACTTGCATATATCTGTTTAATTGAAGATAGTGATTGAAGCACAAAATAGGCAAATGGCAGCAATTTTCTGTTTGTTAATGCAATAGGATATGACCTACTTGAGTATTCAAAAAAATTTGGAACAATACAAAAGAGAAATCAATTGCATTCAATATGTTCAATATTCTCAATATATCCAAACAAGCCAGACTCAAGTAGACTGAATTATTCTTAGCCCCCAGTGCTGGTTAAATAAAAAGAAAGGTCTTGCTTTTTTTTATGTAAGAAGTGCACAGTATAATTCACATATGTACAATTTTCAGTCCTTCTCCCTTAAATGTTTTTCTCTATGGAATAGTCTGGTAACTGATCGACCAATTTGAAGAGCGGCATCATGGCAGCTACTTTCTGATAGTTAACTATATTAGAACTGTGACCATTTAAAACTTATTTCCGTTACCTTAAGTAATTAAGTGCAACTTGGATGTTAAGACATGTAGACACTGACCAGTGCTATAAAGTATAGTCCCTCTCTTGTCCAAGTGTATAAAGTAAGAAAGTTCCAGTATAAATAAGAAATGTTAATGTTTACTGAAATTATAAGCAAAGTAAAAGTTTGCTTCATCTGGTAACTTACAACATTCTCTGCAGTATCACCAAACAGCTACTGAAGTGATGCTTCAGTATGAAGGGCTGTGATTTAGCTGATGCTTACCTGTAGGGACCTCTAAGATTAGAAACTAAATCACTGACTTTTTCTCAGATGACTGATTTTTGTTTTGTTTTTTTTTTTTAATAAAACTAGTGGTAGATTTTTCCAGATGATTGACATTTTAAAGACATACAGCTGTGGGTGGAACTTCTGTCGTTAAAAATAATTTCACCTCTGGTCTGTCTTCTTTGAGCTAACTGAATGCTTTTAAATTACAAAGCTTTCGCATTTCTTGAGTCTGTGTTGGAAGAAAATGGAAATAAAAAAACATTGAAGTTGTGTGTTGAATTAACAGTGAAAAAATCAAGCGACTTGATTTCAATGTACCTGAAATATCTACAGGTTTAGTACAAAACTGTTTTTAAAAGTGACTAAAGTGGTATTACTGGTTTTGGCCTAATACGAAAACTAGGGATATACTAGTAATTCTTCTGTGTTGAGACTAGATCATGACTCTTTTAGTGCATACCTCTGTTAAAATTTCCTGTATTTAAAAGTTAAAAAAGGGGAGAGGAGAAGGAAAAAACTGTCAGGTATATTACGGCACCTGGAGTTTATGATAGTCAAACCAAATTGCTTCCTTGAATTTGGCTGTTCACAAACTTTTTAAAAGACCTTAACTTTCTCTAAAACAATTTTTCTTAACAAAAAAGATAATTATAAATCTTTTGTAAATGTTCTCTAGACTTTGATAATTTTAAGCTTCTCAGCAAGTAATTATTTGAACATACTACCTAAATGACAGAACCATTTCAATAAAATTATATATGCTGTCTGACTTGGTGGTACTAAAGCTAAAATACAAGTAGCATAAAACTTTATACAAATATATTGATTTCAACATTGTTAAGCTTTCTTTCATTTTCTTATGCATTGTATGAATTTAAGGTGCTCTCCACCTTGATCTCATTAACTTCTGCTCTAATTAATTTTGTATTTATCAGAATGATGATTAACCTGCTGTCTTTTTTCATTGCTAAATGCATAGGCAAGGCTGTTTCTTTTCTTTTTTTTTTTTCTTTTTTTTATGTCTTTAGATCCTGTGAAATGTGGGGTTGGAAAAAATCACAAGGTCTTAAATTTAGTGAGTCAGTGACAGCTGTTCTTGCTAAAATAAAGTTCTTGCTGATCCATGTGTACAGTAAAGGATTAGGTACAAGTCCAAAGCCTTCAGGGCTGTTGAGGTAGAGCTTGGTGGAATAAATAGAGGGCACACAAAAGTAAGCATCAGGATGACAGCTCAACAAAAGTCGTTAATAACAGCTTTTTTCACAGAAGGCTAACAAGTGAAACACCTACATGTGATGATACTAAGGAAAATGCCTTGGAGTCATGTCTATTGGCCTTAAGTTTTCCCAGATCAGTCTGCACTCTAATCCCTTTTCCAAGAGAAGTATGTGTGACAGTAGGAATTCACCTGCTATACTGCTCTCTGAGTGATAGGAGCTCTTGCCTTATAAATGAATGGAAGAGCAGATTTGCCTTAAAAAGCACAATATTATGCCATCTCACATTGTGGAGGGTTTTTTTCCCTGGCAGTCTTTGAAAAAGTAGGTGTATTGGAGTTTCTCAGTGATGTAACAAACCATCTGTTCCGAGTGGAATAAAATACAGAACAAATATCGTCATGTGAGAATAAGTTAGTTGTTTGTCTGTCAACGGAGTTGCTAGTGTTGGATATGGGGATTTTGCCCAAAATCAGATCAAGGGTACTAATTCAATCTGTGAGTTCCTCACTTCAGTCATCCTGACTTTTTGGAAAACTGCACAAACCCCCTTCATTTCTAAACGTCAATGCAGGTTAATCTTTTACCTATGTTGTTCACTAATCTTTTCTTTCCAAGTTATACTGCCCAAGCATCGAGAAGGGGATTTTTCAGGGCTGTATGGACATGACACAGTAATGCAATTCACCTATAACTTTAGTCCTGGGAATACTTGTGTCCTAATTTGATTTGAGAATATTTGAGAAACATTTTTAAGATTATTTGACCAATTGCTGTAGACTCCATATTTGAATTTCTAATATGAATGGTTATTCATGCTTTTTAATACCAGAACATTGAAATAATGTTATCACTGAATGCTAATGTATTAGAAAACAATTATTTTTATGGGCTTATAAAATGTGGCTGAATCAGATGCATGAATTGTTTGCTAAGCTTCAATCACCACTTCGGTTCTTTCAGCCCCTTCTTGCATCTTAATATTTATGTTTTTCATAATGTGCAGTTTGCCTTTGGACTAAATGAGAGAAATGTTTCCTTCAAGAAAAAAGGACAGTACTTGTGGTTACAAACATTTCTTGGCACATTGCCTATGCAGTTAAAGTTGTTCCTGGTTTGTTTTGTTTGGTTTAGTTTGGTTTGGGTTTTTTTTCCTAGTGACTTAACTCTGCAGCAATCATTTAAATTAACTGATTAGTTCTTTGCAAAAGTGAATAACATTGTGGCAGAAAAAGCTTTTTTTATATGTGCTACATATGTGAGGATGTGCATATATGTGTCTGTATTGATGAACAAAGGGGAAAGAAAAAGGTAGTGTGAATGATGGTCTGTGTGCATGCAGAATCACCTGCTCTGGGTTCTGATTTCATTACTTCAAAGTTGGCAGAGGAAGGAATAAATATGATGTGTAGTGCCCTATCCTGTCATACAGAACAATTTCTGTTCAGGTACTTTAGACCCTAACTCTTCAAAATACTGAAAAAGCATTCTGAGTGAAATATACTGAGATCAATAGTACTACATTACTGAAATGGGTCTGGTCTAAGTGGAATAAAAGGGTTGTAATAGTGGTGCGAGAAGCCAACTTAAAATCGGGGGCGGGGAGAAGGGCGAGGGGTTGATGACGCTTGTTGAACTTAGAGTGGGTTCTTTTGATCTTTGCAACAAGTACTTTAAACAAAAACTTGATACAAACTCAGTTGTTTTGGAGGCTGGACAGATCTGTTTGGTAACTGGGTGTATTAGAATAGTAGTGCCACTTCTGTTCTTGCTATAATTCAGTCAAAAGAAGCAATTTAGAGTAACAAGTTGACATTACTGAGTTTTGGGTCTTGGCAGACTGGTATTTCAGTAGAATCTAGAAATCCAACAGGAAAAAACATTATTTCATATCTGAAGAGTATTTTATTTTAAACTGAAAACATTTTTGTTTTCTAGCCTCTGTCACCTAAGCTTTTTTAGCTAATTTCCTGTGTTTGATGAGCTAAGGAGGTTTGAGAAGTTGGCTTTTGCAATGCTAATAACTGAAAATAACTTGTTTAGATTCTCCAGATGCATTTAAAGTATCTAGTAATCTGTGCAGGTTTAAAAGTTGGCAGAGGACAATTTCAGTTCATGTGAGATTTATAACAAAGGGCTATAGTTACTGTAATATCATGGGGGAAAGAGGAGGAAGAAAAATGGTCCCATGCTACTGATATAGACATTTCATGTTACATATCCTAGTATTTCACAGGTAATCTGTTTTTGAAGAACAGTAAACTTATTTTGAATTTTCCTTTCACGTGGGAGACTTGCAATATAGCCACATTTACACAGAATCCATTCTGGTTTTAGCTGTGTGCTTTCATTACTCTGGACAAGGTATGGGGGAAGAATTAAGATGGCTGAAAAATGCAAGAAAATGAGTATTTGAAAGGCGTCACTGTACCTATTGACTTTTTTTGCATGTTCTTGCTTATTTTGATATACTTTTCTTTTAAGAACAATATCTGCATGCGTAATAAAAGCATACATTGATTTTTCCGTCCAATTAGGATGGTGTATAATTGTATTAAGAATGAGCCTTTGGAATGTGATGGCTTATAATGGATGGGGTTGTAAGCTGTGGTTAAGACTACCGTTGGAAATAGGTTGTGAACATTAAACTTTGTCAATGGGATAGAATGGTTAGGGTTGGAAAGGACCTTAGGATCATCTAGTTTGTGCTAGTATTGAATATTATGATGTGGGGAAGATTACAACAGGTATAGCATAACAACTATGTATAGTTCTTATGAAACCCACCACAGTCCTTTTAAGAATCTTTTACACCATAGGGGAAGTAAAGAGTAGATGCAACTGATCTGAATTGCCAGTTCTGCTGTCAAGATAGATTCTGTTTTATACCCTGCATTAATGTGGAGATTCACTGGGTTTCAGTAACCTCTTGGGCTACAAGCCTATGTAAAGTGGCATTCAAGAGGAGTTCCTGTGAACACAGTTAATTTGTCAAGTTGAATGTACTCTTCTGTCTCATGGTGTTACTTGCTGACAGAGTGATTGTTAAAGCTACAACATGGTATATGCTTTCTTGAGTTATATGTGATATAAATTAGAATACAAAATAAGGAATTTTTTTCCTGAGTACTCATTTTGCTCTTACAAAAGCATGAAAAACATGATGACTTTTACATCCTAAGAGTGACTTTTAAGATATTAAATTCTGTGTTATTTATCAGTGCTCTAAATACTCAGTCCTGTTTGCACTTGCAGTGTGCATGGGTAAAATCATTTCAAAATCTTCATTCACGAAGTCAAGCCATCAATCAATCAAATACTCAATCAGCAAATTATTTTGCTGGAAAGCTATTCTATGACTAAATAGAAAGTTATATATCTGATCAAATATATGCAATTATGTATATATTTCATTAATTCATAATATGGTTAAGCACATGAGCATTTCCTTACAGTTTTAATAGGCAGATTAAAAAAATAAGATTCCTCTGCTGTGACCAGTACATTCAAACATATTTGTTGTTAGTTCTTTATAGTATGTTGTTAAAAACATACTTTATAGAAGCTTTGTAGCTCTTCTCAACAGTAACAGCCTGTGGGTGGTACTTCTGCTAAGAAGAATTATGGGGTTACGGAGTCCCTGAACAAACTTAATATTTCATCCACTAGAAATCTAGGAAATAATCTTGAACTGTTTCAAAAGGCATACGTGAAAGAAATGTGTTTATTATTACTTTCTGGTTCTGTCTTCACTACTTTTATTATTTTTCTTCAGCTGATCACATTTAAGGAAAGATCCAAACTTTGCTATAAGGCTCCTGTGTGTGGGCCAGAGCACAGTAAGTGGTTTTGGAAGAACACTTACAATACTAATTATATATATATAATTATCTCTCTCTATATATAAATTATCTACTTTATCTACTTATATGCATTATGCTAACCTGCTAACCAGCCAGCTGGTGTGGGTTTGGCTCCCTTGTTTGCATTCTTGCTAGTATGGTTTATAGGAATGTATTGGGCTTTTCCTTTAACAGCCTCAATCAGCTAACTTTTAAAAGACTTGTAAATTACTCTTTTGAACAGTCATCATGATGGCACTTACCTGGCCAAAACTATTCAGCCAGGAAGAAACCCAAGCAAACTCAAATCAATGTGACTTGATTTCTAGAGTTCATTTTGAAAGCTGGTAAGTATCAGGCTTAATTTTTATACTTGCCTGTTGACCTTATACGGAAATTATGCATTGACTTTTTGGATGAAACTAATCTCAGCAGTTGTCCATATGTTTGCAGTTTTTGTCCCTACTGTCAAGAGGCTGAATCTTCATTTTTTTCAGAAATTAATTAAAACAGCATGGTGTTTGATAACAGAATGTGTGTGGAAATCAAGAACTTAGAGGTGATAAAGTCAGCCTCCCCTAGAAAACTGTTACAGAACTGTGACTGTTTCATAACGATCTCAATTTTGTTGCAAAAACCTTGTTTGCTTGTTATAGAACACTGGAGTTAAATGTATTCATTGTTTTCTGTTGAAAGTCAACAATCAACAATTTTACCAAGATTGGTAAAATGGAAAAATAATACTTTTCTAATGCTCAAATAATAGCCTGAGAGAAAAGGTATTTCTCTTTCCTTTTGTCTCTCCCTTAGTTATCCTAGTAGTTGTGAGGGGTTTTGTTTTGTTTGTTTTTTGTGGTTTTTGCTTGTTTTTTTTTCTTTTTTTGTTTGTTCGTTACCCTCTGATTGTTTTGTGTGTCCACCCACAGAAACAGGACTATATTTTGATCTAGATTTTTACTGGGAAACTCTTGATATCTATTTGGTCAGAAATCAGATTTAAAAACAAAACAAACAAACAAGTAACAGCACATATAATAACAAAAACCCAAGCAAAATATTTCTATTTCATTTTTGAAAGACTATTAAATGTTTCTAAATTCTGAGATGACTAGAACTTTGGTTTGTTTAGAAGAATTGTACCCCATGGTAACTTTCCTCCTGTTTCTTACATTTTTATTGACAATGTGATGGACAGATTTCTGCAGAATGCTTATATGCGCTCCTGGTGTAAGTGGATATTGCAGTAATTCTTTGTTTAAAGTGCTGTTTCAGATTAGAAAACACTGTGCTTTGACATAATATGTTGGGAAATTAATGTAAACTTTAGACTGCCTGAAGTATTTGTTTTCTTAAGCAAGCTTTTTTTGTTTTATAGGAAATTCTTACAAATGATGAGCACAATAAGCAAAAATTATAACTTTATAGTAAATTTTCATGGGTTCTAGGCATTGTTGTGCTTTCTTCAATTTGATGAAGCTTTCAAACTGTATATGAAATATTTAATTCTATGGCACAGTTATAGGAAGGATGCTTAATCTTTGTCCTGACTCAGCTAGTGTTGAGTAGATCTGAAACACACATCTGAACTGTTCCTCAGTTCATGCTTCTGATGGGATTTAACTGCAGGAGGGGCAGGACTGTGAGATAATAGTAATTTTATTTCAAAAGAGAAAATAAATGGTTTTGATTCTTATCCCTTTGCTGCAAAGGTAAATGGAAAATCTGGATATATTTGTGCATCAGACTTGTTTCACCATGTGAATAGGTAGGATTATGTGACATTAGAAGAATGTTTCTACAAGGCTGAGACTGAATTTCTGCAAGTTGCATTTGGTATTGTAGGATTACTAAATTTGGAATTTCTTCTAATCCCAAATGCACTGCAGTGAGGTTCTTCAATTAATGAGTAGTTGTTTTGTGGTTTTTTTTGAGGTTCCCATTGATCAGTTTTTAAGATCACACATTTTCATAGTGTGCATTATTAGAACATGTTTTTCTATTTAATTTTAGTCCTAGACTTTGATCTAGACTAACAGTTTGATAACTTCTACCCCTTGAATGTTCCAGTTTTCTCTATGCTTTTTATCGCACCCCTATTTGGAGGAGAAATAATGTATGAATATACACTTCCATACCATACTAAATTGTCTTTATGAAAGACATATTGATTTAATAGACTTTTTCTTTCATCTTAAATGTCTTGTATCTAGCTAAGTCAGTTTCTTGGATAACAGAAGACAGCAATGATGCCTTTATGGATAAACATTTTCTTTCTTATTATTCTGACAGTTAATAATGGTCACAATTTTGGGGTTTCCATGTCACTAGTTTAGATGATAGGCTCTTCACGACATAATTTGACATTTATTTGCTTTTTGCATATTTGTTGTTCATTTATCTTGGGATTCTTTTTGTCTGGATGTCATTTAGATCATTGCGAGCTGCTGTAATGAAGTTTTACAGGATCTTACATAACTAATATGTGCATACATATATACAAGGAGTTATTATGTTTCTATCTTAATACTCATATAATTGATATGTTTCTGTAGGTCAAGCAAATGACTGCACAAGCATATACACATGATAACGAACTGTACACGTATGTAAATAACACATGTGACCATGCTAGTGTTTCTCTGCAACTAACAACTATAACTGACTCTAATGTCAAAGGAAAGAAATTAATATATGTGCATCATTATTAATTTTGATCACAACCTTCGTCTCTTACTGCAGCTGCTATTTCAGCCATTCATATTGAATGGCTAAGAGCATTGGCCACTAGCAAAATCTGTTTAAATTGTTCATTGTAATTCAGATGTGCCCTCCTAAAGGCTTATTACTGACTGTGCTTGAAGATGATGCCAGGAATTTTAAAAGAGCTGATTCTAATTTTGTCTGAATCTCTGGAATGCTTTAGTTATGTTCCATTCTCTTTAACTTCTTTGAGACAAGTATAGCTTGGTACAGTACCACTAAGAGCCAGATTTTCTCACAGCGATTTATAGATTCAATAAAATTCTTAAACATGTAGGTGGAAAATGTGGAAAGAATAGATCTTTAGAAAGAAGAGGAAGTAACACGGATGACACTCTTGACGTTTTTCTTAGCAAAATTCCTCTAAACTTATTATGTCGTACACATAAAATAAGCAGTCTAGGTTCTAAGGATGAAGGAGTACTAGATTTTATTCTCAGAATAACAAACTAGCAGTATCAAACTGAACATCTTCAAACTGCCCATTTGGGAATGCATCATACTTGTGTTCAATGGATACACCTAGGAATACAAGAAGAGTTCACTCTTTTGAATTTATCTGGCTTTATGAGAATGAGAATAAAAGTATATATTTTGCAGGACCAATTCCCACTGCTGGTTGTGGTGATCTACCATTCCTTATCTCTATTTCAAGATGACTTCTGTGCTTGTCCTCTGTTTCTTAGCTGACTGCTTGGCTGTCAGAACTGCAAAAGCTTGAGAAGATGTTATGCATGACAATTGTTACGTAAACTGATTAAGTCTTGTGGCTTTCTGTGGAAATTCTAGGAATTCTTTTAATTGTTGTCAAACACGTTTCACTAATGATAATAAAATTTTCTTCTGTTTGTTCCTTGTATGTTTCTGCTTCTAAACTGGAATGGAATCCCACAGAGCAACTTGTGAAAAACAAAGGGCCACATAGCTCATGGAACCAGAAGTTTTGCAAAACAAATGCTTAAATTTTTTAGATAAACTTTTGAGAGTAGTTTTGGTAACTTTAAATTTTAGTTAAAGTTACCAAAGTTTTTGTTAAATTTTGGTAACTTTAACTTGTAACTTTATGCTTTTGGAGCTTCAGGCAGTACAGCCCACAGATTTCTTAAGTTTCTGGTTTAAATTCCAGTCAAGAAGAGTTTTGAGGGGTTGTTTTGGCAGCAAGTAAATAGACAATCTGAATTGAATGGTGAAAAAGCTGGAGTTTCTATTGTAATAGACAGAATTAAATGAACTACTGATCACTTTCTAAAGAAACTACGTAAGAAGAAAGACTGCAAAATGTCAATATAGAGAACTATGGAGTATGTTTCAGTCCTGAGTATGTTCTAGTTTTGACTTCGGAGGATATAGAAAAGTAAATACTTTTCAATATTAATTTAGAGGACCGGTGTGCTTTGCTGCTTCTTTTCTTTTTTTTTTTTTTTTTTTTTTTTAAGCATTTAGCTAACTACATTTAGTGGTCAAAAAGGCAATAAATAACCAGCAAGGTTTTTCAGATCACTCTCTTATATTTCAGTGTTGACCTGGAACAAGCTCCTCCTCTATAACTGTTTTTTTTTGTGACTGGAAAGTGCCAATGAAACAGAACTGTGCCAAATTACTTGGGGTTTGATTGGTGTTTTTGTTTCTTTTGCTGAAAATTATCCACAGAGTATTGTTTTATAATAAGATCTAGCTCTTACTGCCACAGGAGGTGCAAAACGTGCACCCACTCCTTGTTAGTCAGCCAGTGTTCTGCCTTGTGTCCTGCAGTACCTGAATTAATTACTGCTGCTAAAGCACACTCCATCTTTTGATTATTCTTTCATAAGTTTGGTGTCTAATTCAGCTTTTGACATAAATATGATGGCAGAGATCCAATGTTCAATTAAGATGCTTCTCCTGCTAACTACTGGTTGAATTCTCTGTTTTGTAGCCAGGTCTTTAAAGGTTTGAGATGCTCTAGCTGCTCTGGCTAAATTCCAGTCAGCACAGCTGCTTCTTTCTTTTGTCTTTAAGCCTTTGCTAAGCCTTTCTCAACTTGAAGTGCAGTTTTGCCTTTGGTTGAGGAGGGGTATCGTAGATCCTCACATCTTTTTCAGTGTCTGTGTCACTGTTTCCATCAGTGTCTTTGAGCCACTTTTTCTTAGAGATTGTTACCAACAAAGTAACTGTTTTTTCCACAGTTCATCTCTTTTTGTGAAGAATATTGATACTTTGATTTCATGGGAAGGATTGTCCATTGAACAAAGCAGTTGGATGATTTTGGGTAACAGCACTCAATACTCAAATCTAATTTGAGTGTATTTTACGGATGTGACTTATTAGTAACTGCATATATGGGAAGGATGTATGCCTAAAACGAGAACAAGTTTCTGTTCACTGTATCAAGTTCCTCACTATGATTGTCCCTATCTTATTTTATTCATAAAGTAACCTGAAATTCTTTTGCTGATTGTTGTTAAGATTAAATCTTGCTGAACTTCAAAATAACGTGAAGGTGGAGAGTTTGTTTTTTTTTGTTTGGTTTGGTTTTTGTTTTTTTGGGTTTTTTTTGGGAGGGTGAAGGGTTGTTGTGAGTTTTTTTGGTTTTGTTTTT
>JANHGB010011937.1:1402-13715 GCA_026283785.1 Coracopsis vasa | reverse complement strand
GGGGCATGTCTTGATTGGCCTCGTCCTCCCCTCCTTCTCTTCCACACTCCACCCAGAAATGATCCAGTGAAACTAGGAGGAGGTGATTCTCCTTCTCCCTCCTGCTGCTGCTCCTGCTGGTCTGGAAGGGACTGCAGGAATCTCTGCTCTGCTCTGCTCTGAGGCAGGGTCTGGGGAGGGGAGAGCGCTCTGAGGAGAGAGGGGCCGCCGTGGCCCGGGGTGCAGCAGCTCTCCTGGTGCGCGGCGGGGTGCGAGGGGGCTGCTTGGTTCCTGACCATGGGAAAGGACCAGGAGCTGCTGGAAGCTGCTCGCACTGGGAATGTGGCTCTGGTGGAGAAACTCCTCTCTGGGAGGAAAGGAGGGATCCTGGGCAGTGGATCTGGAGCTATTCCCTTATCCAGCTTACTGAGGTAGGGACATCGTTCCCCGTCAGATGCTGGGGATATTAACCTCTTCTTCCCTATCACCATCATTGCCCCTCTCATCTTCATTTTCATTCCTGCATCCTTCATAGTAACAATAAATCGTTCACTGTCTCGCCAAGTACAAGTGTGCCTGTGTTTAAAGTCACAGACAGTCATTTTATTAATATAGTGATACTGGATTTCTTGCCTTCGATGTGTCTGTAGGGTACTCGTTCATTCTGTTTCTAGCTGCGGTGCAGAACTTGTATTTTTATTGCTGGGTTAATATGCACAATGTGCTAATTACCCTTCCTTTGATATTTCATCTTCAAATTGCTACTTGTAATCACAGATGGAAGCGTTAATCACAGACGAGGCATTGCATTGTCGAATTCCGTGTAAAAAGCCAGAGCTTAACCCCATACCCTCACCGGTAGCTGCTATCCTCACTTGCAGAAGACATGAGCCTACCAACAAAGAAAAGGAATTTTTATTTTCTTAATGAGAGATCATAGAGGTGTAAAACTTACAGAGCAGGTTAGGTAAGAGCAGCATTACTTTCAACGTACCTGGATTTGGTGGAGTGAAACTGGGTTACTGGCCATGTTGGATGGAAGACTTAACTTTAGTCATTAGTCATATCTCAGGCAATTCCCAGCATGGCTTTGATGTTAAGTTTCTTCATGCTCTTATTTAAGAGCATTAGCACAAGCTTTTATGACATTTGACAGTATTCAAACAAGAGGAGGTCTGCAGCACACAGTCCAGTGCTAGTAGTCAGTACTACACTAGGCATAGCAAAAGAAGACAAAATGAACTGTAACACTGTTGACCTAGAACTTGAATAAACAGGGATTTTGGTTTGTTTGGTTTTATTTCTCTTTTTTTTTTTCTGTAAAGAAAAGTCCTCGAGAAATGGAAATTGCTTAAATGAAAATATATTTGTGATTCTATTGCCAATACCTCCTTGTCTGGTATACTAATACATTGTTTCAGTGTTCCCCATCAGAGGAAATTTAGTGCAACTGTCCAAATTATACCAGTCTAAGCTCTTATTATAAAGTCTTGATGGTTTTAGTGCTGTATACAACCACAGTTTAGGTTTACCAAAGTTCTGTGATGCCCCAGTTCAATTAGTTATTGCCCCACTGTTGAATTACTAGTCCATTGACCAAAATCAAAACATACCATGCAATTGTTTTTTGTGCTGTACTTCAATAGGCTGATTAGCAAGGAGTATGCCAAATAATTGGTTGAATTTAAAATGTGCGTTGTCTTAAATTGTAATAGCCATTTTTTGTAAGTACAGAAGTAAGTTCACTTCAGTACAATGACTAGCCATTTATAATCCAGTTCTACTGCATGATTTGTATAGTGACTTTCTTCAGGGCTAGTGCTTGTGCTATATTCTTGCACTGTTATTTTCATGTTGCATATTGTAAGTTCTGTATATCCAGAGGGATTGTATTTGCCTGTGTTTTTTATTAATCAGCAGTGTTTTACTTTGTGTATACGGAACACATTAACCACGTGTCTTTTACAGATGGGTCATGAAAGTCATTGTTTGTTACTCACACTTTTAAGTGTTTTAGGTTGTAAACTCGACTGTAGTCTTATTTTTTTTTTTTATTTTTTCCGAAAGTGCACTTAGCTTAAAAGGAAGTAAGGCAAGGTAAACCATGCACTGTTTTATTTATGATATTTCTTACTAATGTTATCTAGAATGTCTCTGGCTTCTGTAAATGTAAGTTCAAAAGTTACAAGTAAAAATTTAGCATATCGCTGCTAAGATATTTCTAAAGAAGTTATTTGAATACATTTAGAAAGAATTCAGTAATGGATTGATGCATAACTATTCACAGTCTAACACACTATTGAACATAATGTGTTTCAGAGGGATTCTTAATAATTTCATTGACTTCATCAGGAGCTCAAAGTAGAAGCTACTATGCATTATAAAAAGTGTTTTGAAGAAAAAATTACATGAGCTAGGCACTTTAACATACCTTTTTTTGGAGATGTGGCATGATCTGACTGGTGCCAGTAATTATGGAATAAGCCCAGAATGACATGCAAGGTTAAAGTAGGATCTATCTTGGTACAGAGCACATGGAAAAGAAGAAAGTACTGAAAGGGAGTCATGCTAACATCTTGATCCTATTTAGGAAATCAACACTTACTGAAAACAGCAATCTTGTAAAGAGCCATAATTGTGAAGTGTAAAAGTTTGAATTTGAGATTTGGAGGATCTGAAGGATTTTTTAATAGAAAACTAGTTGAGGTAGCTTACAAGTAGAGCTATACTAATATTCTTTGCATACAGTTCATTAGACTAAAACCTGCTTTTGAAAGTTACAATAAAAAACATAGAAAAAAATTACAGGGACATATTTTTCTTCTTCTTATGAAATCTTTAGAAAACATTGTGTTTGACAGTAACTCCTGGTGTTCATTGATCATAATTATTGCTCAATTCCTAAAATGGTGTCCCAGAACTGTACCTGTCCCATTATGGTGAGAAAGGTCTATTTTACTTTTTCTTTCTCCTTTTGGCGATGCTATTCCTACCGTTAGGCTGGAAGAGTCCTTCAGCATACAAATGGACTAATACTGTGCCTGATACACTGGTCTAAGTAGCAGTACACATTCCCTTTGGATTTCTTCTAAGTGCTGAAGACAGCTCAGTTTATGTGGCTGAGCTCTCTATGGCTTGATGCTTTTGTTTTGGTGGAAATTTGCTTCACAGTAATTATGCACCTCGTGAATGACATATAATATTCATGAATTGACAAATACACGTCGATTGTTATCTGAAACAAGGAGCAAACTATCTGAGCTCTGATTTTCTGTTTAAATTTTTATATCATTTTTCTTCTGCCTTTTACTGTATTTTATGGTACTTGGGGGAAAAATATGGTAAGCTTTTGTATGGTTGTTTTATAGTTGAACTTATTCATTGATGTTAATTGCGGACTAAATTACCTAGTTTTTAAAGGGCTGACTTCTAATTTATAGATTATTATATTAAATCATGACTACAGTTAAGGAAAACAACATTGTTCTAGAAGGCTATTTAAGCACACATATAAATATATGAATGAATTCCTGTGAGGATTTAAAACATGCTTAAAGCAGAGTATGGTCAAAGCACATAAATGTGATACATGCTTAAGTAAAAGGTCATATGCACCCAGGTATCTGTAAGAGATACTATGTAAGACCTCATGCCCAAATAGATTATCTAGAGCAATGACAGCTAATTAGTGGTGTTTGGCTGTGTACACCGTATAACTTGCTTCAGTTCAGGAGAAGCATTGAAAGTCTCTGCGTCAGTTTGTGGCCCTCTACCTCATTCTCCATACTTTGCTCTGGAATATAAAGATTGTAGGTGAATATATGGCATGTGAATTCTTCAGATGCAAAAGTTAGTGTAAGGTGTTACAACATACTAGAGCAAGTATAATGCCTAGTAAACACCTGGCATAGAGTAATTTAGTTGCTTAAACCTGGGTATTGGAATTTCAGATGCCCATGAGTTTCCAAGGCATCTGCATGGGCTGAGGGACTTTAACTAAAGAACCACGACCTGGGGAGATAACATCCGAATTCAAGCTGGGATACACTAGGAAATGTAAAGCTGTGTTACATGAGCGTGTAGGCTACAGTCTCCAACCCAAAACATTAGTGCAGCACTAGGACCTGTTCTTTTACTATGAAACAAGGATATTTTGGTATCTCCTAACAGTCAAGAGTTCAGAAGGCCAAAGTGTGAGGGAAGTTTCTTTTCTCTGTTTCTTCTGGGATTCCACTTCCTGGAGTTGTCATATGTTAGTATGTCACCTATATTTCATATTAAAAGAATGTATGTCTTTTAGGTGTGTAATAGAGTGCAAAGAGAATTTTCAGGGATTTTAAAATTATTTTATTGGCTTTTATATTATTCCAGTGTAAACATGAAAACTTAAGAGTGAAATCCCACAGTCCCTCTAACAAAATGTATCATTCAATTCCGTGTGTATTCCAGATCTTTAAACGTAAATTAAATGATTTAACACATTAAAAGAGTAAAGTGTTTCTAACAAAATTGGTATTTTTAATTTACTTAATTTGATTATCTGTATGTAAGTGACATGTTTTTATTGAGTAACCAGGTTTCCATTACTAGACAGAGACAGGCTTTGTTTCTTTCAAATTGTTTTAGGAAGAATAACTTTGAAGGTTTTCATCTCAGAGGTTTATATCTCATAAACCTCACTCCATTTTGCCACATGCAGTCAGGTGCATGCCTTTTTGTCCTACTAATATGTGACAACCCAAAGAAAAATTGATAGTTCTCGATTAAATGTAAATTTTTAGTCTTTTTAAACTTTACATGTTAAAAGAGCTTTGGATTTTTAACAGGTCTATGGGATAGAATATGAATTAATGTGAACTGGCACAGAGTGGTAGGGAAGGATGAGTTGGCCCCTTCTTGCTCTTTGTTGGCTGCTGCCATAACACAGCATGGGAGGGTGGAGCAGCCTGCATGGAGCTGGTTTTTTCCCCTTCTACACTTGGCAGACTGTGGCAGGGAATGGCTCCATTCTTTGCTTATCCTTACTTAGCGCAGCTACACAGTGTATAGGCCTGGACCAAGATATTTCTCTTCTAAAGTATAAGAAAACCTGCAAGCAGATTGTCAGCCTGCGAGTTGCAATCTGTTTTCTCATCTGTTTCTCAGAGCAGTGTCTTGCTTGCAGCAAAGCCACAGTTCAGCCTGATGGCCTCATTGCATGCTGAGAACCACACAAATCTACTTCTATCCTTGTGCAGAGCCCTGTGATTCATTCATCTTCCTGTGCAAAATCAGATCACACTTCTGCTTGTAGGGCAGAAAGTATTCAAAATACTGAAATACTTTATGAAGCTTTAGTTAAAATTGTAAAGTTGTTTTCACATTATAATTTAAATAACAAATGGATCACCTTATCAACAAAAATAAAGGCACTAGTTCTGTTTTTCATTACAAATAGCATTATTTCTTTACAAATAATGTTTGTTAAAGTAAGAGAAACTTTCTTAAGTTGATTTAGAGATTGTTTTCTATGAGGATTGCAGTGGCAGGGTTCTGGGCTTGCATACTTCCGAAGTCACTTACTTCTGTGTTAGCAGGTACTTATTTCAGACAACCGGGGCAGATAATAAGGCAACTGTTTGTTACATGTCGGTCAAGGAGGCATCCAATTAGTCTATGCTTATTTCTAATTTTAGTTACTCTACTTTTAATTAATGTATGGAGGATTTTGTACTGATGTCCAAGCAAAGACCAGCGTTCCCTGATTGCCCAATTACCATCTTTGTCCTGTTAGAGAAGGAATATTAAGTCTTTTGGGGACATACTTAATTTTTCTTCCTTTTGTCTTTCAGTATGAAATATAAATCACAGCAATACTTTATGCCGTTTGCTGTTAGCGCTAATTAATTGCTGCCTTGATTCTGCATGTTTGCCCAGTCAAATGTATGAGCTTCTCTGAAAACTTCATTTTGTTATTGTCTATCTTTCTTAGACTTACTTTTATTTTTATTTCTCATAAATGCTTTCAATTAAAGTTTAGACAAAATTTTATCTATGGAATTCCTTAGATTCCTTCACAAATTTGAAACGTTTACCATATGAAAAAGTAACAATGTGGGCAGTATCAAGGACATCCGGTAGAAATATCATTGTTGTGGGCAAGGCATTTTACAAAGTTTGTGTAATCTTCCCTAGGAGCTCAGAATGATCCTGGATTCACAGCTCTGTAGTTAATCTCTATAGATAAACTTCTCACTTCTCCTTATTTCAGATCTTGTTTTCTGAGTATTGTTGAATCGCGTGTTCTATTGTTTTTTAAATGTTAGACCAAATGTAAAAAATAACCAGCAAGAACTGTAGATCTAGTGTAAAACCTACTGAGGTCATATTATCTGCCCATAGATAGGATCAATACCAGTGCTACTGGTATGTAGCAGTGCTGGGAGGACTGATGAAGGATATGATGGAGACAGAAAGACTGATAAGAGCAATTTTACAAACACGTTAAGGAGAGGATAAAAAAAATCCCCAAGAACACCAGAAAGTTGAAGTGTCAAAACTTAAAATAATTCTTTCCGAATTCTAGAATTCTTAGGCACTAGATGGCTAGTGTCTAAATCAGCAGAGGACCATATAAATGCATTGTGGTCACTATCTTTTTTTCCCTCTGGGCTGATGTTATGATCTTAGTAGTTTGGTAAGTCAGTAGAATTCATGTTGCTTTATACATTTTAAAAATTGATATGTGACAGTGCTGCCTTTAAGTGGTAGTGATGTAGCAGAACTAAGAGGGGAAATAAATGAAATGAAATTAAGAATGATGTAATCTGAAAGGTCTGCTATCCTGTGACTAGTCAAGGTTGGAAATACGATGATGAGCAAATACAGATGCTTTTAAGACAAGCATTTTCACAGTCACTGCACTAGTGATCAAGAAGAGCGTAACCATGCTTCTAAAAATCTACAGGTAGATTATTTGCCTCGGTTTCAGTTTGTATGGGTATTCATGGATGAGCTATTAAGAAACTACTTATAGTTCTTGACCATTTTTTATTGCCGTGACACAGGCACTGCTTTAATTTATGGTACTGGTATATAATCCCTAAGGGACAAAACAGTGTGGAGTGCATTTACATTTCCTTTCCTTCAGCAAGGTTAGCTTGCTTGCCTGGGGAGGTGACATATACAAGAGTTCCACAACTGGAATTCCCTTCTGCCATGGAATTTTTCTGCTGGCCACTTCCAATCAGTGTACACATCCTAATCCTTTTTATTACTTTAAGGTAAAATAGTTTGACAACTCTTAAATATACAAGTCAGTGAGCAGTGTTAATTCCTTCCTACTGATACGTTATTTTCATGTACATGGATCCTTTTGGGAAGTAGGGAATATATTTTGTTTGAACTTTATAGCCTTTGTGGGAATACTTTTATTACTTTTTAATTTTTTTTCCTGATGGGAGTATTTTCAGGATATTTCCTTTACATTTAAGAAGTGATACAGCAACTCTTCTATACTTAAATTAAAACTTATGAATTTCTAATAATGTACATGTATCTAATATAAGAAAGGTTTTGTGAGATTTAGTTCCATGAGATTGTGCTTTTATTAAAATAATTTTACACTGTTTTCTATTTATTGCACATACGTTTTCAGAAGAAAGAAAAAAATACTAAAAATGACATAATGAGTGCAATTTGGTTCCAGTAGTGGTAGCTATGTTTCTAATTGTGTTGATATCTGTCTTAGGGGTCTAAGTTTCCATTACGGCCAATAGAGATCTAGTCAATGCAGTTAAGGAGCATACAGAGTGATTCAGATCACCACAAAGTAGAAGGTGAATAATTTTATTTCAAACTGAACCACGTCCCAATTTAAATATTTTTTGTAGGTAAAAATATTTCAGTGAAGAACAGGAAAACAATTCTAATTAAAGGTATATGTAGAATATGTATAAATGACCACGTAAATAGCTAGGTTAAAACAAAAATTGGGTAGAATTTCCTTCCTGATTTTATAGCTGATCTAGGGGAATTCAGAATTAGCAGGCATTAGATACTGACTGAGATAAATAAGTAGATTATCTGGTCAAGAGGCAGAATCATGGATGTGTGAAATTAGAGATACATGAAAAATACATAAAATGCATGATGCTGTATCACATGAGGTTTGTTGCAAATGCTCCAAGTGTGCAAGAATGGAATTAGAAAAACATGAGGTGGAGTTAAAACTGGTAAGGGATGGGAAAGGCAAAAGTGTGTTGACAGCAAAAGAAAATATGGACCCACTGCTCAGTGGGGTTGGAGACCAAGCACATGGAAAAGGCAAGGCACTCATTGCCTTTTCTGCTTTGGGGTGTTTTTTTTGGTGGTAAAGTTTGACTTCACAGGTTCCAGAGCCTACTACCAAAATTTGTGTGGCAATGAAACGTGACCCACTGTAGAGGAAGATCAGGGGAAGCACTTAGGACCAATGTTACTCTGAGGTCACTGTTATCTTTGGAGGATCATGTCAAACAAGGTAAGTTTCTGATGACTGGAAAAGGAAAATGTCATGCTTATCTTCAGAAAGGCAAGAGGAAAGTTCTAAATCATAAGGCTCATCAGTCTAACCTAGGTTGTGATGACAGTTACAGAGCATATCCTCATGGAAGTAATTTCTGGGCACACGAAAGACAAGAACGTGATTGGGAACAGGCAGCATGGATTTACCAAGTTCAAATCATGCCTGACCGACCTTAATTGCTTTTTCCAATGAGTAAACTGCCTCTGTGGACAAGGCGAGAACTGTGAATGTTGTCTAACTTTGCTTTAGAGCAGTCTCTTTCAGTTGAAACAGTGAGTGACGGACTTAATAAGAGGATGGTAAAATGGGTGGAAACTTGACTGGACTGCATGGCTGTGAGGGTTGTGATCAACAGTACAAAATCCAGTTGTTGGTGTCACTAGAAGGTTTCCTGGGATTCAAGGGCCAGTGTTAATTGCAATGTATCAAGTATAGCAGGTCTGTAGATGATACCGAACTGGGGAGAAACAATTCATGGGAAGAATTGCTATTAGAAGGGACTTGAACAGGCTGGAGGAATGGGCTGATTGGAGCATCATGAGATTCAGCCAAAGCCACAGTGAAGTCCTTCAGCTGGAAATGAAGAACCTCTTGCTCCACTACAGGCTCTTATGCTCGAGTTGGACAAGTTTTTGTGGTTTTCTTCTTTTTCTGTCACATTAGTGACTACAAAAATGTCAATATCACATTTGGTCTTTGAGTTTACACAGTAGTAACTTCTTTTTCCTGTAAGAATGGTATGATTGGTGTGTGGATTTTTTCCTAACCTTTCATAGCGCAGACAAGTGCTGAAATAAGTTAAGTTGTAAAGTATTCATGTCACAGCATGAAAAGTGTCCAGGAAATAGATGTCTTTTCGAGAAAGTAAAAAGAGTAGAGTTTTATAAATTAGAATTAGGAATATCTTCTGGAATAGGTATTTTCCTTCAGCATATTGTCTGAATTTCAAGCCTTTGTAATGTAACTTTCTAGTGTGTTTATTATTGGTAGTTCTGAGAGTTAACTGTGAGTTTAATGTCTTCCATGTTTACTTGCTGACTTGTAAGGGTCCTTGTTTTTTATTTTTAGATGCCACTAGATACGAGTTGTGAAACAGTGTGTCTAAGTTATTTTTGCAGTTTAAACCCCCCAACACATTAATAATAGCAGTTTGACCCTAGAATTTCAATGAAATCATTGGTAAGGTTTCCTAAAAAACGTAATTTACACTTATTTTTAGTTTTCAATTTTATCGAGTAATTATTTATCCATTTCCATATCCTCCTTGTCATCTGTATAGCTAATTTGTCAGATTATGCTCATAAGTAATTTGCAATCACTCTGCTTCCTGTTTTGTGCACATTTATGTGCAGAGCAGTATCTTGCATAACCAAGTGGTAATGATCTGCCAGGCATCTTCTCACATAATGTGCATAAGTAACATTTCAGAGAACAAAATACACCAAATGGAGAAATAAAGCATATGGCATATAGTACATGTGTATGTTAGAAATCTGTTGTTTGCCTGTCACAATAGTTAAATCTATCCCCTCTATTTTTTCTTTGATGTAGACTATGTACGTCTTGATTAAGTCATGACATAAGCAGAAAATGAAGGCTCTAAAGGATGGAATCAACATGTGTTCTGGGTTAGGAGATGTGGCTAAGACAGGTGGGGAGAGAAAACTGAAGAGGGTTATTTACAGTGTTTTGGCCAGCAGGCTGTATATAAAAATCTGAAAAGGCTGGAGTGCTAGAAATGTTTGGTAAGATAAATGGGTATAAGAATTGAGACTGGGAATAAGAACTGAAAGTGATTGACCATGGAAATTAGCACTGGTGAGGAGCAGAAGAGACAAGTTTAGGAAACAAGAGACAAGGAACAGGACAAAAGGAGTTACATTTAGCAGAATAAAGGGAAAATGTATATTCACTGAAATATAGTTTTAATTCAAAACTTGACATTTTCATATTCCCTTGCTATAACAAATACTTGTGAAATGCACCTGCAAACTGTCTCATTCTCTTTTAATGTTAAAATAGACAGCAGTTAATAATGTGCCATCAGTCATTCCGTTAGGTTAGGCGGAAGAGGTTGTTGTGATGGATATATTGAGATCCTAAGTCATCTAGTAAAATTCTGCCGAGATGACACCACATGGTGAAATTTCAGGAGTTTTAGTTTGGGTTTTTTTATTAAGGGGAAAATATAAAGTTGCTGCTGCAGTTTTTGTTTAGCCCCTTGAATGTAGGCTTTATTTTTATTTTTTTTTTAATGATACAATCCTGTAGTGTTTTCTTTCACAAGGTCCTTACATCAGTTGTGGCCCAGGATACAATGCTCATTGAATAAGCAGTTATTCAGTAGTTTTTATCCTTAGGATTCAATGGTTAGCCCCGAGCCTTATTTACTGCACACAAATCAAACTCTTCTCTAGAAAAAGAATGATTTATTTTTCTCCTGGGCTTTTTAGTGGTGTTTGTCACTATAGTATCTGACTGCTTCACAACATTAAGTTTACTGTCACAGTACTTCCTTGACTGGGTAAGGGTGTTAATATCTGCAGTTCAGAAATGCTAACTGAAGCACAGTTAGATTATGGTGAGAAGTATCCACTGACTTGGTGTTTTCTAACTGGTGACTACAAAGAGCTCATTTTTCACAATATTAGTATAGTTATTGAAAAAAATAGGAAGGCCTCTTCTTGGTCAGGATGAAGGTCCATTTAGCCAAGTAGCCTTCTCCAGTATAAGAGGCTGGTCTTTAAAGAATATAGCAGCAAAGCAAGCATATAGTAAGTAATACTTCCTCCAGTGTACTCTCACAGCTTCCAACAATTTACAGCAGCTTTGTGAGACAGATGTATTGGCTTTGTATTTAATAGCTCCAGAGGGTTTTTCTTCCATTCATTTGTTCATTTGGTGTTTGAAGCAATGCAAATTTTTAGCATTCATAGCATCTCACAGCAAGGATTTCACATCTTAATAAAGTATTATGTGAAGAATATTCTCTATAAATTAATCAGCATTTTACATGTTCAAATGTATAAAGATCTGCTCAAATGTTCAGAGGTTTGTTTCTGTAGTACAAACACAGGTAGAATCTATTTCTGTGGTGCAGGATTAAACTGCTCTTCCTGTTCTTAACTTGTTTAATTGATTTAGTAAATACCTATGCACCTTTTAATACCTTCAATTTTCAAGAAGAAAAGTGTTCTTATTCAGTCATCCCCATTGTAGGGGGTAGGCCTTCAGCTGCTCCAGGATCACCATTCATTGCACAAGGAAAAATTATACTGGAATTGTGTAATTATTAAGGCTAATGCATATGTGTAAGCAGGATGACTTAACACCAGCACTTTAATCCTTATCTTTGCAACTCAGCATTTTTTTAATGGATCAAGAACTGACTGAATGGGAGAGTTCAGAGGGTTGTGATCAGCAGAGTAGAATCCAGCTGGAAGCCTGTAGTCAGTGATGTTCCCCAGGGATCAGTACTGGTTGCAGTCTTACTCAACTTGTCTATCAATGACCTGGATGAAAGGCTAGAGTGTGCCCTCAGCAAATTTGCTGATGATATGGAGCTGAGAGGAGTAGCTGATACATCTGGATGCTCTCATTCAGCGGGACCTTGATAGGCTGGAGAATCGGGTGGGTAGAAACCTAATGAGGTTCCACAAGGGCAAGTGTAAGGTCCTGCACCTGCGGAGGAAGCACCCCAAGTACCAGCGCAGGCTGGGGGCTGACCTACTAGAGAGCAGTTCAGCTGAGAAGGACCTGGGAGCCTTGGTAGATGATAAGCTATGAGCC